>OVAX01001492.1:0-44010 GCA_900406405.1 Lepidium africanum | reverse complement strand
AACAAACGCAACTAGTTAAAGAACAACCCTAAATCATACCTATTGAAATCAATCTCTAACCAAAAACCAAAATCCCTAATTTCACGAATGAAAAAATCCTAATTTTGTAAATCAAACTACACTATAATCAATAATCAAACCATCCAAACTAATAATAGTTGTTTAAATCCGTACCTAGATGTTTAGAATAGCAGAAACTCCATAGATTTGTGAAATTTCACCATACACTCGGATGTGGAGACGGAAATCGCAAAGATCTTGGCCATGATCTGATGCTCCCACGCCGCCGATATGAAGACTCACTGCCTCCGACGCCGTCGAGGTGAAGCTTAATCAAGAACTCGCCGGCAATTTGAGATCAACCGAGAGAGAAGCTGCATCGCCGAGAGAGAGAAGAGCAAAAAACGATTTGGGTTTTAAAAGCGAAAATGAAAATATGTTTACGTGTTTCTGTGTTTTTTTCCCCTACTTCCACTCAAATGTTGACACGTTAGAGGTTCTAAAAGTTTCTAAAACCTCTAACTTTAGAACCGGTTCTAACATTTTTAACCATTTTATCTTTTCTTTTATTGCAATAATACATTTTTTTTTGTTTTAGAACCCCTCATTTAGAACTCCCAATGGAGGTGGTCTAAGTATTTTTTTCCTTTTATTATTAGATTTATACGCTATATTGTAGCCTCTGGTTTTCCTAGATCAACAATGCTACGAAATTTCTCTGCACTCTATTTCTGACTATAGGGGGGTCTACGAGAAAATATTTTGATAAGATTGTTATAAGTGATACAAATAAATCTGCGTGGTAAAATCTTAAAGAGTATTGAACGGAATTAGAATATAGAAAATATTTATGTGACAAAAAAAAGAATATAGAAAATATTTAAAAATCAAAAGAAAAAATTCCTTTGTTATACTATTCTTTTCTATTTTCCCAACAATTTTTTTCCAATTTTGCTGACATTTTTCTGTTGTATAAAGTTTTCGATAGTCACAGAATTCGTAATGGAATCATAATTTAGTTTACCACATGTTTATTTTTTGCATTCTCATATCTATCCTGATGTAAAATTGAGTAATTTCTTCAAATATATATAACAATTAAAAAGCATATCACATGTACGGTCGAATACTAAAAGCTAACTAAAAAACTTCCGACAAAATCGTGGACTTTAGGCCAAAATCTTATAAGTCGTATGTATCTTAGGATAGTTTAGTACATCACATTATCTGAAATAATTGTTTGACTATTGAAATGTAATATCTTTATGTCAAATAACACATGCGTATTCACCAAATTCTGTACATGCATGAGCGTGGAGACTGAACTTTAAAATATTGACATATGGAAATTTTGTTTATTATGGTTAACTGTAAATTGTAAAGCTCTTTCTCTTTGAGAAATTCTATTATCGAAATAAACGTAATATTGAAGAAATTATGTATTTCTTAATAATTCTATAGTGCAAAAATTATCAAAACCATTAATTCCAGGGTGAATTTTAGTGTGTAGAATCTCATTCATATCAGAGTAAACGATGTGCATTATATGTTTTTGGTTTAATTTATACCTACTAACTTTGTATGTGTGAATTTTTTTTTATTGTAACATTACATTTGGCCTTAAAATAACGAAATATAAATGCTCAAAAGAAGTAGATATATATTCTATGAAGCCGGTTCTAAACTACATGTGTTTTAATTAGAGATATCACTTGAGTAATTTTCTTTAAATCTTATTTAATTCTATATAACTACTTTCAAAATTACTAGATCTTTATATCTAAATTAACATATTTATTAATATGATTGGTTACAAATTTTTTGAGGAAATTTGTTTGCATAGAAAGATTTTTAAGTATATTTGAATATTCGTAATTAATTAGCAACATTATTTACATTTGATTTTGGTAAAAACTATTATATCTTTTATCCACTATGGAGATAACAATTCTCTGGCTAGAGAATAAAAACATAAGATATGAATGAAATGCTTTAAATGGTAACTATAAACTCCAATAATCTATTAATACACTCTTTAGACCAAACCGTATATTTAGACAAGTAGTTAGTGAGACTCAATGCAATGCATCATCACATTAATTGTAAATACTCATTTGAAAGTAGTAATATAATAATATCGAAAATTATTACACAATATATACATGAGTGAGTGTGTTGGAGACTGAACCATTTTCGCTTTTTCAACTCTTCTTCTTCTTCTTCTTCCATTCTCTCTTCATGCAAAATCACAGTTACAAATAAACCAAAATAGAGATAATAAAAAAAAAGATTACCAAAACACAAAGTGACAAAAATGAGTGATGTTCGAGTCAACACAGATCAACAACAACATGAACAAAACCTGGTCAAACCACCAGCTAAGCGATCTCTCCCTCTCCTCATCGTTACGTACGGCTGTCTTTTCGCCGGCTCGATCGCATCGAGCCTTCTGGCTAAATACTACTTTGTTCACGGTGGCTCGAGCCGTTGGGTCTCCACATGGGTCCAATCAGCCGGATTCCCTCTTCTCCTCTTCATAATCTATTTTCCTCGCTATGTTTTCAAAACCACCACTCGTCGTCCTTTCACGCGCTTCACGCGCCGCCATCTCGTCTTCTCCGGCTTGATCGGTCTCATACTCGGTTTCAACAACTTCCTGTTCTCATGGGGAACCTCGTATCTTCCGGTGTCCACGTCATCGCTTCTCCTCTCGACTCAACTCATCTTCACTCTTCTTTTGTCTGTGATCATTGTGAAACAGAAGATCACTTTCTCAAACCTCAATTGCGTTGTTCTCTTGACACTAAGCTCTGTTTTGTTAGCTCTTGGTTCGAGTAAAGATAAACCGGCCGGTTTAACTAAAACCAAGTATTTCATCGGGTTTTTATCAACAATCGGAGCCGGTTTACTTTTCGCTCTTTACCTCCCTGTCACTGAGAAAGTTTACCGGAGTGTCTATTGCTACGCAATGGTCATGGAGATGCAATTCGTAATGGAATTATCCGCGACGGTTTTCGCAACAATCGGTATGGCTTTCGACGGCGGGTTTAGCGATATGGTTAAGGAAGCGAACCATATTTTCACTAAAGGACCGACGGTTTACTGGACGGTTGCGATTTTAGCGAATGTGGTGACGTGGCAGCTCTGTTTCGCTGCCACGTCAGGTATGGTTTACTTAACGTCAGGAATCACCGGAGGTATTTGCATGACGGCGTTACTTGCGATGAATGTGATCGGAGGAGTGGTGGTTTACGGCGATGAATTTAGCGGAGTGAAGATTGTATCGACAGTGCTTTGTATTTGGGGATTCACAAGTTACGTCTACGGGATTTACAGGAAGATGAAGAAGAAGGAGAAGGAAGAGGAGGAGAACGAGAGGGGAGAATATTCCGGCGTGAAGATGGCGGTGGACAGTGGAGAGATGGAGGTAGAAATGGGAAAGGTAAGAGGTGACGTGGCGGCGGCGGATGATAGGGTTTGATAATATCTGTGTGATTGAGACAGCCGTTATGATTATTAGGAAGCTTAAAAAAAAAAAAAAAAGTAGAAATGTCTTTTTTTGTGTTCTTTCTTTTTCTCGTTTTCTCTTTTGTTTTTGAGTAATGCATTCGCTTTTTAATTTATTTTAGGTTGTTTTGTTTTTCCTTTTTTGGTTATTATTATGAATTATCTATGTTGGAACAAAACTAATTAATTATGTATAACTTTTAAAGTGTGGGTTTTCCGATGTCGGTTGATATGTTTTATTAAAGCTTCCATTGGTTACATCTAAATATGCAGTTTATCACAGCTGAATTAAAACTTCAGAAATTTCTTTACTTTCACATATCATAAATATGAGAGAAATCTGTTCTTTAGTACAGATAAGATCTAAATTAATTAGCGGAATCGAGCGTAGTGTTCCTTCAGCTCACGGAAGATGGAAATAGCAGTAGTTTTGCAGATGATACTGAATTCAGATGAGTGGCCTAGTTGCTGAAGTGTTTATTTTGTTGTTTTTCTTTTCATTTAATTTATTGGTCATGAAATTAATTTTTTCGTTCACAATATTAGAGGTTTCAATTGTGATTCAACCTTTATAAACACTATTACACTTGAGTGGCTCATTTATCTTAATGGAGTTTAATTGACAAAAAAAAAAAAGAATTAATTGGTGAATTTGTTTATAGGATAAAACATAGTATAATGGCGTAGTGAAACACAAAAAAAATAAAAGTTTTGGTTATGAGGTTGAAGTTGTTTGTATTTCATGTTGTTTTGACATGTTTCATATATTGAGTTCCAAATATCGGTAGGAAGATATGAGTTCCAAATATTGAATGTAGGTAGATTATAAAGATTCAATTCTAATCCAATGAAATTTTTTTTTTCGTCAACAATAGGCCACAACTGACCAGCCCAATAGCCAAATTCCTATCTAATGTAAACGGTGAGACTCTAGATGTAAAAAATAATAACAATCGGTTAATCTAAGATCCTATACATTATATCAGTATTAATAGTTAATTGTTTAAAGAATTTGGATCTATATTTCACTGAATTAACCACTAAATTATTTATCAAATTTCATGATCTACTATATCTATTAATTAGATGATGTTAACGCATGCAATAAATTAATCAGTAAAGTATAGATTTTATTATTGCGTAGTAAAATAATAACAACATTTATATTTACTTATGAAGCTGATTCTGTTTGTATTTTGGGTTGACTTGTTAAATTTCACATAAACACCTAAATATATCGGGAAAATTCGGAAGAAGATATCAGGTCTAAGTCAACAGAGAGATTATAAAGATCCAAATTCAATCCAACAAAAAGTTAGATGTTATAGGATATCTAAGTAACAATCGGTCGATGTATGATCCAATCCAATACATGAGTACTAATAGTTGACGACAATTTGACAATATTATAAACTTTAGGATAAAATTAAAATATGATTCATAATAATCTTAAAAATAGGTGTAATGTAGGCTTTGCTATAAATTATATATAAAAATTTAAAATTAATAATAATTTCAATTAAAAAACTCAAAAAAAAAAACTTAGTATTACGTATATACATTATAATTAATATGCATTATAATGCCTTAATTCAAAAATAGAACAATAATAGATTTGAGGTAGGTTTGGTTATAAATTTTTATATAAACATTCAAAATTAATAAAGTTAATAGAAAAAACTCTAAGAAAGTTACAAATTAATAAAAATATATTGGGTACAAATTCGATTATTGATTCGTTTCCGGTTCAAGTTTGGATTTGGATTTCTGGGTACATAGATTTAGGACTATTATGGTATTTTGTCAGGTTTGATTTCTCTAATTCAGTTTTTTCTAAACTTATTCAGGTATTATTTTTTCGGATAGAATTTGGTTCGGTATAGATCGAGTTCAGATTCTGTTATTTTTATATAAAATTTCAAAATTTAAAAAGATTTAATAGATAAACTCTAAAAAGCTAAAATTTGGTTATTGATTTAGTTCCAGTTCGACTTTGGTTTGGTTTTTCAGATGCATAAATTTAGGATTCTTGGAATATTTTGACAGGTTCAGTTCTTCTAATTTTGGTTGACTTCGGTTTGGGTTTCAGGGCTCTAAAATAACATCGTAAAAGTTATATTTAAAATATTAACACGAGTTTAAGAATTTAAATGAACACAGATTAAAAAAATAATCAAATCTCACGGTATAACGTGGGTATAATCCTAATATGACGTTAAAGCATAAGGTAAATTAAGTTACTCCACTGATTTATGTATAGATTGAATTTATTTCGTAAATTTATTTATAAATTTTGAGGGTTGTCTTATATATTGTACAGTAACAATGTTTATATTTTGATAGAATAAAATATTGTCAGAATAATAGTTTTTAACAAACCTTGAAATTAAATACATTGATATTATATATATGCCACTGGAAAATCTTTGTAAATTTATTATTTTACTAATTTATTATCTTTCTAATGTACCTACCTTTTTGTACCTCATCTTTGTCTTTTTGTTCTCGACTTTTCCATGTCCCTTTGCTCTCTTCAGGTAGCATCAAGCTCCTCGTCTCTTGGCTCTCTAATGGCGCTTTCTCCTTTTTTGGAAAATCAATCTTCTTACCTTCAGGTTCTTCAATTAATTGTTTATATTGAAATAAGTGATGTAAATTGTGATTGCATCAATCAAAATAAGAGGTAAATTTATCTTTCTAATATGGTGGTTACATGTCCTAATTAATGGTTTAAACATTTGAAATTCAACTCCACCCTATTATATGTGAATAAAGAATTTTAGAGATGAATTGGGTTAGACTTTGAATCGAAGTTCGTTGATTCAGTTAACATGACAGAAAAAAGAAACCCAAAAAAAAAAAACAAAGGCTTTCATCTCATTTCCAGATTTATACTATTATTTATAAAATATGTGTTTTCACCTCGTCTCTACCACGTTTCAATAAATTTCTGATTCAGAAACAAACAAGTTTCGTATAACATATATATATATATATATCAATCATCAAATATGAAAATCCTAGTTCACATCTACTAATTGATACGGGAACTAATATTGTTTAACAAGACAAGATATTGGAACTAATATTGAATGGTGTATTAATGTAAAAGTATATATAGTGGATAATATAAATGATATATCATACAAAAAAATAATTTCCAATATTACATGCTAAACCAGTAAACCCAAACCAGTGAAGGAAAAGAAGTTGTCGTTTATGGGTCATAAATTACCAAAAACAAAAATGAAAGTGCTCACTATCTCAAAGAATCCTATTAGAAATTGATTGATTAATGCTCATGTTGGTTAATTAGAGAGTGTTTTTAAAATAAAAATGAATGGGGAAATAAAGAAGAAACATGCTAAATTGATGATGATGCAATTTGGCATTAACTTAGTGTTGAATTCGAACCTTGTCTCCTCAATGCTCCTTTAGTTTTGTATTTTCTGTGAGCACTTTCTGATGAACAAGATTGTTTATTTTGTTTTCTATTTTGATGGCTTATGTCTCTTCACTAATATTCTAAAATCAATTGTGAATTTCTTTGAGCCCACAAAATCCAAAAATTTGTTGCTTTTGATTTAACCACAAATCGAAACAAAGCACAAATCCTTTGTAGGGTAAGGTATGTTTCCATGACGTGTTCTAAAGACGACTCTACAATGTACAATTATCATTAAAAATACTTAATTATCTCAAATGACTCATAATATTATGACTAATAAATTAGCACTACAAGAAAACTATCGTATGTCTATTAGAATATTTGTTTATATGTATAGAAAGAAACGATTTAACTATCGTATGTCGTATTATACTATTACAAGCTGGAGGTATCAATCTGTGAATTATTCATATACTAGAATAACTATTATAAAAATGATAAGAAAAAGCAGACTTTACATGTTATGAAACAATATTGGTAGATTACAATAATTTTATATATATTAAATTCTAAAGTATAAGTAAACCATATTATGGTGTAGATATAAATAGAAAAGCATGAAATTTTATGATTTATATTTTCTTTTGGCTATGTTAGAAATGTTTAAATAAACAAGAAGATAATAAAGTATATAGTAATATAGATTATCTCTTTTGATTAATGGAATAATTTCAAAAGAGACGAGAATGCAGTGAATGAACTTTTAGGGTGATTAAAATAATTGGGGCATGATTAGCGCAGTGCGTAGGTACTGAATTACGCCATTAATCATCCCCACAAAAAGGGTGAAGATCTTAACTAAATACAAATACAAAAAAATTATTTTCTTCAACTGTAAAGGTGATTTTATTTGATATAAGAGGTTTTGTCAACAATTTGGAGTTTATAGTTGACCAGTGTCAAAATGAAATATCAGCGAGGCAAATCCTAGCCGCCGCCTTAGTTTAAGGAGTGGCGATCGGAGGTTTCCTCAGCTCCGGTCGCCGGTGTTGTTTTCCCCTTTAGTTTTTTTCTTTCGGTTTTGTTTTTATCTTGGCTTTTGGTTGCAGAGAATTTTTAGTTTTATATTCAAAAAGAAGGTGGTGATCGACAGTGTCTCGCTGGAGGCTTCTCAGCTCTGTCGTTGCTTTCCCGGATCGGCCGAAGTTCTTACTCTTGCCCAACCTCTTCCTCTTGTGGGGCTTAATAATCCTTTCTTTTGTTTTTATGGTTCTCTGCCCTTTAATCCATATGCTTCACCATCATCGGCAACTCTTTCTTTAGGGTTTTTTACTGGCGACTGCTTAACCTACAAAAATAATTATTCAGGTGCTGCCATAGTACATGTGGATAAATTTCAAGACAATAGAGTTTGAATTTTGAGGTGTTGAAGTCTTCGGGGTAGCTTTGCGGTGTTTCTCTGAATCAGTTTTCTATGATGTTTTTTAACTTAGGTGGTGCAGATCTGTTTGTTGTTTGTTTCCAATATCAGCTCGGCGATGTCTCCCTTGTCATTTCACTGGAGGTGGCTGGTGTGGCCACTCAAGCTTTCGACGCTTCCCAGCTAGGACAAATGGTTCTTGGGCTGTTGTTGGACCCAATTTGATTTTACTTTTGTTTTGTAATTTGTAACTTTAGTCTATTGGCCTTTATTAATAATATTCAGACGATAAAAATAAAAAAAAAGTTTTGTTATCTGTCTTGGCTTAGTTTTGTTTTGTGGTGTTTTCGATCATCAAATTTAGGGTAGCAAGGCTTCAAGTCTTTGTCTTTTTCTGTGTTTTTTTTCTCTTAATTTCTCTTTTTGAAGTTTTTCTTTGGAGATATCTTATTTTTTATCGGTTTATATATTATAATAATGTTATAATCTTTTTGGTTTATATTACTTTTAACTTGGAAAAAACCTAGAGTAGATATAGAGATTAAGGCAATGGTCAGTTGTTTTTAGACCTTGGAGTTTCCATGGAGAAGATCAATACATTTTCAAGAGTTGGGTTTAGAAATTCGGATTGCTCAATTTGTATGCATCTGAATATTTTGCCCTTCGGAGTTATTTGTAAGTCATATAATTTTATGGGAGTAAAGTGTTACATAGACTTTAAAAAATTTTGATTGGTAAACATTACAAATAGAAAACTAAGAAGTGGTAGTCAAACGGTAGAAATTGATTTGGGGCAAAACAAAATTTCATCAATGTGCAAGTGGCTTGTAGTCCAGTGGTCGGTGGTAAGTCCACTAAATGGTAGGTGCAGTTGCACATCCAGGGATTACGTCTCACCGCCTACATTATGTAGGAACTTGGCTATTGAGCCGGCCAGTTGTGATCCATTGTTGAAAATATATATATATATATATATATATATATATTTCATCAATTTTGAGTTTGATTTTCGTCGATAACTATGTTATTGTTTGGCCAGACAAAAATAAAATTATGTTGTCAGTTTTATTAAAAAATTTGGAATCAACATAATAGTCAGTATTGCATTTTAGAAAATTAGTTGAATTTCAATTTAGATTTTCGGACTAACATAAAAATATTACAAACAGCTAGCATAGAATCATGGAAATTTTTTCAAGTAAACTACACAATACATAGTGCACCAAAACAATAAAATTTCCAAATGATGAGTGATAAACTTGTAACTATCCCAAAGAAAAGAGAGAAAAAGTTGAACTATAAATTATTATCATAATGTCTGATGATATTTCAAACAACTAATCGTTCTTTGTTGTGAATTTAGATCGATGTGGTCCTAAGTTTTCAGACTATAAATCATTACATAAATGATGAAATGATCACTAACAACTAAGAGTCTAAGACCACAGCTTCTTGATAATCTCTAATCAAAATTTTAGGTATAGATGCTATTGCTACATATCAAATCTAGTCCAATCAAGGTTTTATTTTGTTTTATATAACAAATACATAGGACCTTAGCCAATTAGCTTCAACCTCTAAAAATGCTATTGCTAAAGCAACGTGTGCCGACTTCTCTCGTTTTTACATTAATTTTATATGAATAGAATTTTTAAAAAAATTTGAGTAAAAGTGGTTATTCGTAATGTTCATAGCGACTGCAAATAAGGTCAATCATTATAAAAAAAATTGACCCACAAGTATATATATGCTTCTAATGATGAAATGATGATGTGGAAGACATACGAAGGTTTTCACTTTTCACCAACTACTCTTCATTTTCTAGCTTTTTGTGTTCTTTTTTAATCCTTTCTCTTCTTGGTTATATACGATTAGATGAACTAGTTATTTCGAAAAAGCATAACCTAAAGTATATTATATACATATATAACTAATATTTTAAAAGTTAGTCCATGAATGTGTATTAAAGAAAGATAAGGATGATAAATAATAATTATAAGTGCACGTAATTTCATTACATATGGCTCATTTTATTGTTCTCTAATATTCTGTTTTGTTTAGTTTTGGACATAAAAATCAGTACCGAAAAACTGAAAAAGAATAGAACTGAACTCAAATTTAGTTGATATATATATATATATATATGTTACTATACTTAAAACTGAAAGAACCAAAATCTAAAAAAGTGACCCTAACTAAACCCAAAAAACCAAATGTTTAGGACTAGTTTTGTTAATGCAAAAAAAAAAGGGAAAGATTATTGTATTATGTCTTTGCACAAAAGAAATTATGTGATGTGCTCTGAATGTTGACGGGCCCTAAGTTCTTCCACTTACAGAAATAGCCCTATTAAATTTATTAGGTTTTTTTTTTTGAAATCAAATTTATTAGGTATTTAATGACTTGATTTTACGAAATAAAACTAGTGTCTAATTATCTTTAAAATATTTTTTCTTTTAGCGTTCTATACATTTCCAGTTTCAGATATGAATTTGAGGCTCTGACTTGGGACGAAATTGGAAAATGAGCCGATCAATAGAAAGAGAGGAAATAAAGAAGAGACATAATTAATTGATGATGATGCAGCTTTGCATAAACTTCGTGTATTGATTACAACATTGTCTCCTTAATGCTTTCTTTTTTGCTGTATTTTTCTTCGTGCACTTTCAAATGAATAAGATTGTTTTTTTTCTTCTTCTAAATTATCCTTTTGTTTTTTTATGGGTTCTGGCTCTTGGCTCATGCTCCAAACTTTTGTCAATCCACAAAATCCAAAATCATTTTACTTTTGATTTAAACACAAAAAATTAATTAGAAGTTATAATCCAATGTAGGGTATTGTGTGTTTCCACGACGTGTGTAAAACACACTCTACATCGCAACTTTTCTTTCAACCAAAATTTCATTAATTAATAACCATAGAAATGGTATAGATAGGGTAGACATACATAAGAATAATCACGCTCAAGCCCTCTAATATCATGATCAAAGAATTAGTTCTAGAATTTAAAAGGCCAGAGATTAGGTTAAGCAGAAATACTGAAGAAAAAAAGATTTTGAATCTCCAAAAATTTTCGATGGATTTGGAATTTAGTATGAGTTTATGCTTTGGGTTTTAAAGAAAGTTTGCTTTCACAAATATTAGTAATACAATTGATATATTTTTTCATCGATGAAATATATTTGTAAGAACTAAGAATACAATGAATGGACTTTTGAGGTGAATAAAATAATGGAAGCATGATTCACGAAAGTGCGTCGGTAATGACTAAAGATTAGCACTAAGCAACAAAATAAAAGTTAAAGGTATGTGTTAACTAAAACGAGCTATACACATAAAAATGAAAGTGACCTTGTTGCGTACGTTTTAGGTTTAGGGATCAAAAAGGGATAAACTCCAAAGATCATAGATTCAACTGAGCTGTAATTAGGAGGTTCACACGTCTATTATCCTATGAAACAAGTTTGGTACCTAAAGAACCTTAATTAGATATTGGTGTTAAGACTTTGTTCTATTGCTTTTAACATATAAAAATTTTCCCTAAGTTCTATAGATCTCATATATAGATCATCTGAATATTCTCACATGTATATACCAATCATATAATCTTTTGGAAATCACGCTTTTAATATAATTATTGTCTTATTGATTTATATAACGATTTTGATTGGCAAACTTTGCAAAACCGTAGAAATAGAATCATGGCTTTAATGATTACAAGACAAAGAAAGTACCTAACTAAAAGCTGAAAATATAAGATAAAAAATCTTTTATATTGATCATTAGTTATAGATTCGTTAGGAAATAAATTCAAGCAAAATAGAAATTTAGTCTTGACTTCGGTTATATCCAATATCCAAACATAATACAAATATATTTATTAAATTTTAGTGAAGAATTAGTTCCATTATATGGGTAATTGGACAGTAGCCAGTCCAACCGAACAACTTTCATCATGTTTTTTCCTACATGAACTTAAACATCGGAAATTTTATGGATGCAAGAAAACATTCAAATTTTAAACATAAATTTAACAAAAATAGATAAAATCTACAGAGGTTAGTCAACGTTAAATGAAATCAATGTGACTAGGACCTTGTTCTTTTGTTCTTCCAAATGCTTCATCTGGATGAAGATGAAAATCGTTGTTCTTTTAAACACTTAAATATGTCTAATCCGGATGGAGCATCTGAATGGTTTTATCAAACTCATCCACAATTTTAGATGAGTTTGAATGGTGCATTCGGATGGAAATGGACTTGTAAAAATTTGTAAAAGACCAAAATAAGCAAAAAATATTAAACACAAAATCACGTTTAAGGTTTCTGATATCATAGCTCATCGCCTCTTTCTCTTCCGATTTCAGTCTTCTCGCCTTCCTCTTCTCCTCTTTCTTCAGAAAACGGTAGGTTTCTCTTCCTCAATCTCTGTTTGGTTTATTTTGATTTTGTGACTTTCTGGGTTCTATTGGGTTTGAAAGCTAGATAGATAGTTGTGTGGTGAGCTTCAGTCAATTTGGTTTTGGTTCTCAATGTTAAAATTCTGCAGAATCCTTGTTATGGTGAATTGATTCATCACATAGAAGAAAGGCAACTTGTTGTAGAATGGGTTTTAGATATCTGATTGGCTTTTGTGAATTTAGATGTTTTTTTCTGATCTCAGTTTGTTTTCCTTTTTAAATGATACGTTTACCTCTAGGCTTAGAGTTTCTGCTTTTCCTTTGGATTTTTCCACTGCCATATATGTATATATGGTTGAATTATTGAGATGTGTTATCGAATTGTGTGATGAAAATTATATGAGTTCACTGAGAAATTTGTTCATATAAACTGCTTCGCTTTATTGGTGCTACAGTGTTGTTTCTTGGTATTGGTGCTAAGTTCAGCTTCAGTGTTTTGCCTTAGTCTTTATAGGTCCTTGTCATGTCTTGAATTATGTCAAAAGATACTTGCTTTGTTACGAGACTTCTGTTGATGCTACTCTTCTTTGTCTTGACATGAAATCTGGTTCTGTTTGGTCTTCATTAAATTCTTGGGCCTAGTTAATGCTGGATGTGTAACTTCATCGTTTTTTGGATCTCAGAAACCTTTTTGGAACTGGATTAGCCAGCTTGTTTAATAAAGTATGTCACACCAAAAAACCTATCCTGTGTTTTAGTGATACCAGTTTTTACATAATTTATGGAGTTTTCTTTCAATTAATGTTCTCTTCTTGGCTCTTAGGAACTTCTAAAGATAACAAAATTTAAAAAACTTGTAAAGATAAATTCTAAAGATTTGTGGATTTCCTAAGTTTAGTAATGTATTTTAGTTGTTGGAATGAAGTTATATATGGTGACAATGACACATCTTAAAGCTTCGTGTGAGTACATAAGTGTATAATATAATTAAGTAGTTGTGACTTATATAATCAATCTTATCTATGCTAATCATATTCTAAGGTTATTGAAAGTTGTGTCTGGGTTTATCCTTCCGATGGTTGGACTTTTAAGGATGAGTATATGTGTCTTATACAATGAGAAAGGTCACTGAGATATGGTTTGACTTTTGGGTAGTTGTACATAGTTATGATTTTCTTTTGTTGTGTAGTTTATAGAGTGTTGCCCTTGCTTTTGGTTGATATTGATGTTAATCCAGATTTTAGTCAAATATATTCTTCTACTACAATAAAACTTTCTATTGTTTAACAGATTCTTTTCTTGAACAAGTTTTATTTACAAACCAATGCAGTTAACAATAAAGGTCAATGACCATTGACTATTTCTCCTAATTTCTTTCGTGTGTTATGAGTCTAGTAGCTATTGTGATAACTGTATGCACACTTTAGGAACTTGTTCGTTGCATTCTGATCTCATTACTGATGATGATGAATATAGTGTTGCTTTGAATTAGATGTTGATTTTTAAGCTCGCTGATCCTATTTACTTATGGCAGCTATGATCCTTCCACTTGGTTTGTTCTCTTTAATGTTTCTCTCTTTCCATGAAACTAAGACTCTTAAAGATATGGCTTTCAAGTTTTCTCCAGTGCTTCGTTGTCTTGTATTGTGAAGTTGCAGTTGCCAATATTGTACTTTTACAATAACGAATTGACTGTTTTTTTTTTTTTTTACAGATTTGCATTCAAGAGTAGGAGAATAATGACAACCATCCCTGGTACTGATGTAAGTATCTTCCATTCTCACTCATATTATAATGAATGCTTTCAATTCAAGCATATTAGAATGTTGTTTGGAATATTAGAATCTTATATGGAGTGACGAACAAACACAGTTCTATCTTCAACTACGAATTGAAGAAAGATCGAAAGGAAATGTCAGAAATCAGTTGGTGAATGATGCTGGGAGAAATGCTATAATAAACCAGTTCTATGAGAGGTACGGGGAAAGACATGCATGAAAAAAATTTGGGTCCAAGTTTACTAGTTGCAAGAAGCAGTACGATGCTGTGAAGAAACTAACTCATAACAGAACTGGTCTTGGTTATGATTCAAATGGTTTCATAGAAATGAGTGATGATTGGTGGGAGGAGCGCTGTAAGGTATCCGATTTCTTTCTTTTCTTTTCTTTGTGAAGATTGTCATCAAGATTCTTATACGGCTGTTAGACTGGTTTCTGATTTCTTTCTTCTCTTGTTTGATTTCAGGAATGACCTGGTGCTAGAAGGATAAAAGATAAACCAGTGGCAAACATGGATTTAATGGAAGAACTATATGGTGCTGTTCATGTATCAGGAGCTGAAGGTTGGAGTGCTCAGCAAGGTGAAGACCAGTTAGACGACTTGATGCCTGAGGAGCCCATACATGAGTCTGATAATGCGGCTGAGTCAAGGCAAGATAACCTTTCGCCAACTAATACAGAAGCTGGTGTGTCACAGAATGTTCCTTTATCTTCCAATGCACCAAGGTGTAATAAGCGTAAAAGACGGGCAAAAGCAACACAAGCTGTAGCAGGTGTGATTAGGGATATCATTCAGTCACGTGATGAGATACTTGCCCACAAGAACCAACTACTAGAGAGCCACCCTGATATTAGTTGTAGTCAGCTCCGAGCTATACGGGCTCTACATTCATTACAAAGTATAAGGATGTGGTCACCATTGTACAAAGCAGCAATTACACACTTGAAGGAGAATGCTACCAATAGGCAAACGTTTTTTTCTTATGAAGATGATGAGAACAAGGTTATATACTTGGAGTTTGCGACTAATGAAAACAGAGAATGGTGAAACAGATTGGTGATGAGAGCCCTTAGCAAGAGAATGTTGAAAGAAATGTTTGGTTAACTTTGTCTTGAGACCAAAATTTAGTTTATGAGAAATTTTTTTATGGATTATAGTTGTCTCTGATGTCTTTTTTGTATATGACATTTTTCATCTATATATCTTTTGTTCAAAGTCTTATTCTATTGAATTATAAATGGTTGCATGATACATTTAGATTTCTTATAGAGGATGATGACGTATATTTGGTATCAGATGAGGAGGAACACATGTATGCTGCTGCACTAGAAGTTTGTGGAGTGTCAGATGTTCATTTACGAAGACAGATTCATAGGACAAATCGTGGTGAAGGATGGCTTCGTGTGCAAAGGTTTATGTGTGAGTCTGAGCAACAATGCTATGATATTTTACGGATGAATCAGGGAACACTCATGAGTTTATGTCAGAAACTAGCTGGAAAATATAGTCTAGAGGAATCTCAACATGTTTATCTTGAAGAGAGTGTAGCAATGTTCATCGAGATGGTTGTACAAGACCTAACGGTTAGGGTTTTAGCTGAGAGATATCAACATTCTTTTGCAACAATGAAGAGAAAGTTAGATGAAGTTTTGAGTGCCCTTTTGAAACTTGCAGCAAACATTGTGAAGCCTATGAGAGGTGAGTTCACAAGTATTAGCCCTGTTCTAGAAAATGATGAGAGATATTGGCCGTATTTTAAGGATTGCATTGGTGCTCTTGATGGTACTCATATCTCAGTCCATCCGCCATCTGATAATGTTGAACCATATAGAGGTCGAAAAGGTGAACCAACAATTAACGTGCTCGCCATATGTAATTTTAACATGAAATTCATAGACGCATATGTTGGGGTTCCCGGTCGAGCACATGACACAAAAGTGCTAACACATTGTGCTACACAAGAACTTTCTTTTGCTTATCCTCCAACCGGAAAGTATTCCCTAGTCGACTCAGGATATCCCACTAGGACTGGTTATCTAGGACCTCATCGTAGAACCTGATACCATCTTGATTTGTTTGCTAGAGGAGGACCACCAACAAACACTAGAGAATTGTTTAACCGCAAGCATTTTGGATTGCGTTCTGTGATTGAACGAACATTTGGAGTATGGAAAACCAACTGGAGGATTCTAGACCGCAAACATCCTAAGTATAAGTTGAGAAAATGGTGAAGATTGTGACAACAACTATGGCACTCCACAATTTTATACGAGATTTACATCATGAGGATCATGATTTTGTACACTGGGAAGCGGTGGTGGAGTACGAGTATCATGGTGATTAAGTTGTAGATAATGATAGTCATATTCCATATATCTCGGCTGGTGATAGAGCGATGGAGACTTTACGGGATTCTATCACTGAGGAACTAGCGAGAGGACGTGGGCTTCCATATTAGTATAGTCTATCAATTGATTTTTATATTATTATGTTTAAAATGAGATTTATCTTTCTTTTATGTTTTAAAATACTTGCTAGTAATGTGCTTCTATATATATTAATTTGTTTCTATAATTTTAATGTTTTGAAACATTTTTTTATAATTTTATGCGTTGAAATGTATGAGTATTTATTATTTTTTATGTATTAAAATGTTTAATAATATTTTTTTTAATTTTATAAAATATTTATTTACTAAAATTTAAAAATATAACTAATATACAATTTTACAAGTTATTTTAGAAATAGTTTTGATACTTACGTAGTTGTAAATATAATTTAAATCATAAAAAGACATTTTTATACAAAGCATATCTTTTTTAATCATTTGGTTACAAACTCCATCCAACTAATTTATACAAATGTACAAAAAAACATAACTTCATCGAAACGCATCATCCATATGTATTTTTAGATGAGAAAAAAAACACCACCTAGATAAAAAAAATTGACACATGTAACGTGGCGTGCCGACTTCTATCTTACATCATATATTCATATGTGATACAACGCAAATACTATTTTGTGATGTGTATTCACTTAAAACGGATTTTAATTTGTCTAACAGAATAATTGATGAAATTATTGCGATTTTAATTTTGTTTAACGTTCTTATCCTTAATGCTATGATTTAAATTGGAGTATAAGTGGATTTTGTTATAATGAAATTTACCTGTAATATTCAATATCTTTTATAAAAAAAAACTATAAAGTGATTCCCAATTAACGATATAAATATTCTTTATGTTCGTTACAACCATAAGACACAAATAAAATTAATAATTTTAGAATAATAACACAAAGAGTTAGACCCACAAAAATGAATGCTTCTAATGATGAAATGATTATGTGGAAGATGTTCGAAGGTTAACACTTTTCACGGACTAAACCCTTCACTAATCATCCCTTTAAAATTCTACTATTGCCATCCAAATCCAACTTCTTTTGTTTATTTTTCGTTTGGAATTCCTATAATGGGCCATAATCCCATATACTTACAGACATGGCCCACTTACTATTGGGTCTTATTGTTTCTATGATCTTCAAACTTCAATTTGACCTTCGTTTCTTCTCCAATGTCAGATTTGATGCTCTCGAATTGTTAGGACTACGTTAACAAAAAGGAAATTACTGCGATCGAAGGTATGGGAAGTGATTAGAACCCAACTCTTTTGTTTATTTACAGATGCTATGGATCGTGAAATTTTTCAATTTTTTTCTCGTGATTGTTGTTCGTGAAAAGCTCGCGAGGTTGAATCCATGGCTGATGTACAGTTGAAGAAAAGAGGCTATATCTGGGCAATTGCAGCTGGGCTTAACGCAGCCCTTGCTGCAATTTTTGCCAAATTCTTCTCTTCTCTCGTAATCACATCTTCTAAATCTCCAATATCACTATTTTGAATCTTAGCTGCTAATTATACTGATGTCTTTTTAGGTTTCTATGTACTCTTCTTTTGATAAATGTGCAATGGAGTAACTATGTTTAATAGTTTGGTTGTGAAATTGATCAATGAAGTTATAATCTTTTGACAGGTGATCAAGTATGGATTAATTGTAATCTGCAATGTGGTAATGTGGGGATGTTATGTAAACAGCTTAAGAGCTCTTTCATCTCTACAAGCTACAGTCACAAACTTTGCTGCTAATTTTCTCTCTTCCGGTTTAGCTGGTCTCTTTCTCTTTCACGAATCCTTATCATTCCGCGTAAGTTTTAATCTTAATGGTTATGATGATGTCAGCTTTTAATTTAATGAGTTTTGGCTGACACATTCCAATAAATTGGCAGTGGTTTGCAGGAGCTTTATCCATCACTATTGGAGTTCTAATCCTTAGTAAGTCGAGTGTTGATAAGAAGGTTAGCTCTGATTAATCAAGAACAGATGTAATATTAGTTTGTATTTTGGAGAAGGCTGCTTTTGGTTGCAACTTGCAAGCAATTAGAGATGTTAATTTGTTGTTTTAGAGGCTATAGATAAACATGAGATATTGGACAACTATGCCAATTTGGTTAAATCAATAGTGGATCCTTGTTTGACTACTGAAACTTATGGAAGGAACAATCAAAAGTTTATATACATATGATGTCTAACAAATCTAGCACGACATTAAAGACAATTTCATATTTGTTGATAAAAGAAGAGACAAAAATAAAGATAAAGAGTCTCTTTGAAGTCAAGGAGCAAAAATAAAAGTTGAATTTGTAGATAGCTTACAATCCTATTACAATTATGTTTTCAGTACTCATTCTTCTTTTCAAACCTTTTCTTCCTTTCAAACATTTGTAATCTCCAATTGGAGAATTCATCCAACTTTTAAACCTTACCAAGCTTAACTCTTCATTATCTAACCATTTCTTACGGATTTCGATCCTTTTCCTTTTGGACACACAAAGATGTACTATACTTTTTATACGATAAGATCACAATCTACGTGCAAACCATTTCATCTGTCTCCATCAAATGTCCTAAAATTGACAAATCAATATAGTATTATTTTACCTTTAATATTCTCGCATCTAAACTCGCACATAAATCATGATACTTACCACATGTCAAAATCCTAGGACTAAGACAGAACCGACATGTAAGTCACTACTTTTGTCATAAACGTGCTTCCCATTTTTCATTATATTCCTACTACTTATATCTCCATCCTCTGCATTTTTTTTTTACATGGAATTTTATAAACCCATTTCTCAAATTTTCATCTTCTTTTTTATAAATCTAGTATGCCTCCTCCGTCAATGCTTGCATTTGACAATGGTTTACCCCAGAACACTAGTGATCACGAGTGGGAAGGATTCAGAGTTTTCCCTGGAGAAAACCCTAACCCTAACCCTAGTTTCAATTTCTTGTTTAAGAAGGCAAGTCTACAGACCGAGAAATCAACCGATCATGTTTTCTCCCGTTCATCGGCAACAGGCGACAGCTTCAGAATGGTATTACCACCGGCGATGCCTCCTCCTAGAGACGAAGCCGTTCCACTTCCTATGCTCCCGGAGACGATGAGAATCCAGAAGAAGCTTAGCCATCAAGAATCATTCCTTTTCATGAGAAAATCACATTACTCATCGGAGAAGATTCTCTACAAGGAAGAAGATTTCAAATGTAACCCCTTCTGCTTGTCACTACCTGGCTTTGGAAAACCCAAGCGAGGTAGATCTTCTTCGAAACGCCAAAATTCGATGGAGAAGAAGATGATAAGATCGTCTTCTTTCTCAAATTCCTCTGTTTCGATACGTGCCTCTCTAGAGAAATTTGAATGCGGTTCTTGGGCATCTACAACGGCTCTTATACAAGATAACAGTCGTATGTTTTTAGATTTTCCAATGGAGATGACGAAATGCAACAGTCGCGGAGGAGGAAGAGATGTGCAGGAACCAGTGACTTCTGGTTTCTTATTCGATAGAGACATAGAGACTTTAACTCTGAAGAGTGTTTTAAAGACGAGGAGTACTCGAGATTATTACAGGAGATCAAATGAGACTTCACCACAACGTCGTGTCAGATTCTCAACTTCGTCTTCGGTTTCGTGCCCTACTTCGCCACGAACTTGTATCAGTCCACGATTGCGTAAGGCTAGAGATGACTTCAACACTTTCTTGGCCACACAAAACGTATGAATTTGGAAACAATAAACAAAGCACCGAGAGTCTTTTCTTATATGTATGTATGTAATATGTATCTATGGATGCTCTGTAAATATATCTATGAAGAGAGTTTTTTGAATGTTTGCGAAATGACAGTCGAATGGGGAGTTTATGATAATGAAATTAATTGAAATTTTTTGAAGTTTCATGTTTGCAACATGCTCTATTCCTAACATTAATCTCCGATTTACGATCATTATTGCAACTTAAATATTCATATTTTCAAGTTTGTTTAAGAAGAGAAAATAATATCATTGAGCTATGAATAATTGGGGTTAATGATGGATTCAAATGATTTCTCCTCCCATTGACTTTTTGATTCTTTTGTGGTGGATAATTGAATCCAAATTTTTCACTCTTAATAAGTGTTTTCCTTTTGTTCCCTTTCGGCAATTATATATTCTTTATGTGTTTTTGGTTTTGTTTATGGCTGTCATTGGTGTAAACCATCATATACATAATACATATAAATGACTATTAAAAACTAACACTTGTTAATATAATATAAATAACACAGAGAAAAGACGACTATCAATATATCATTTCTTTATATTAAAAACTATAGACAATTAACAAATCGACTATGTAGAATTATAATATAAATTATCTAAGACTTCTTGACCTTTTTGTTTGGATCAGGAGATCAAAAATATTTAAAAGAAACTTGTAAAATTCTCTCTCTACAATGTAAGTAAAACCTAATATAAAGAGAGCATATACGATATTCAGACCCAAAACGCCAAATAACGCAAACGCTATAAAGAAAAAGGGTGTAATGGGTTAGTGAATTCGTCCACGTTTTAGGTTTATCTCAGTTTCTTGTATCAAAAAAGACACGAACAACGTCCACAATTTGAGCTCGGCAAATTGGGCATTTCCCTCCACTGCAATGCAGATCATTGGCACATTTCAAGCACATGCACATATGTCCGCACTTGTACAAAACCGCCTCGACTTGTGATTCTTCACAGACACAGCACTTGCGTTTCACTGGGTTTTCTCGTTGAACTGATTGTTGCAGGCTCGCGTTAGCATCCAAACACGTTTTGACAGAATCTCGTAGTAACGACATCTCTTGGTGAAGCTGTTGGATCTGTAGTCTCATATTCCTCAGCTCCATTTCCTGAAGACTCACATGTGAATGAGGATTGTGACTAGACAAAAGAGGAGTTGAAGTAACTCCAGTGTCTTGAGAACTCCATGATCCTGCAGGAGACGGTGCAAACATGTGTGAAGAAGACGATCGGCTTGAGTCATCTCTATCGTCTTGCTCTTCCTCTTCTGTTAATAGCTCTTCTTCTTTGACTTCTTCAATTTCATCTTCCTCTTCCTCGATTTCTTCTTGTTGCAATTCCCATGTTTCAGAGTGCTTATTAGAGTGTGTCTGCACACGGGACATCATGAGATTATCTATCTTCTCTCGCAAACCGCTCTCCAGAAAATCTGTGACAGTTCTCCTGTATTACGCAGAAACACATACTCTTTAGTCAATGGTTAATGGTTAAGAAACATGGGATTGTCAAACTTTGATGGTTACTTACCGTTCAAGGAGTCTGCATAAGTCCTCTTTCTCAGACCGAGTGTTCATTACTTCCAGGTACCGAGACTTTCTCAACTCCTCCCAATAACTTCGTGGCCGAGATATTTCACTAAGCCACTCATTGTTCGTTTCTCCATAGTAAAATTGCTCATCTTCATACTCTTCTTGTTCTTTCCATTCATTCAAATAATATGTTCCTTGTTGGTCAAGGCACTGATCAATCTCATTATTCTCATGAACCAAGCCTCCTGTTTCTTCGTTTTCTTGCATACGATTTTCCAACCCGTTCTCATTTTGATTATGCCTTAACTGCGGTTCTTGAGTTATGCAGGTGCTCGAGCTTGTCTTCTCTTCTTCTTTCTTCTCAGACTCACCGTCATTGCAACTTTCTTCTGCTTCTCTCGTTTTTGATCCAACTGTTCCACTTACAGTTTCTTCTTCCTTACATATCGTTGCTTCCTCTATATTGTCGTTACCGAGGCTTAAAGGCTCTATGAAAGAAGCTTCGAGAGTAATATAGTCTTTTTTCAACCTCGAGCTCTTAGTAGCTTCCTCTGTTTCTACTACAGTTTTGCTATTTACCTCGGCGGATCCCCTTAATTGCAGAACTGCAGAGCCCGATTCGATTCGGTTTAGTCCTAATGATTTTGCACTAGACCGGTTTTGATCTTGAATCGCTAGACAACGTTTGAGACTCCTCAACCTTAGCATTGACTGTAAAAGAAACATAAACGGGATGGTTTTGTAATATTACAAAGTATTCGGTTGATTATAGAAAAACCTCTAAACTATAAGGTGATTTATCAATTAATGAAAATATATTTACCTGGAGACGACCACGTTGAGTAAACCTAGAAACTGCGTTGCGTTCAAGAAGCAAATCTAATTCGCGGTGGCGTTCGCGTTCCATTTTCATAAGCAAATCGGTAAACGCTTGTCGTCCTCGAATCCTCGGTGAAATTTTAACAACCGGAAAATCGCTTTTCTCCGACGACGACGACCACGACGAAATGCAAGGCCTCGGCGTTATAATAGTCGAAAGTCCACTTCCACCGCAGCCACCATTATCTCCGGTGGTTAGCTTCTTATCTTCGTTGCTAAGCCTCCGAATTAAGTCAGCGACTCTTCCCCAATTGCTCTCTCCAGAATCAGACACCGAACCGTTCGACTCAGATTCAATCTCCACCGTTCGATCAGGATTCTTAGCTCCCTTAATTTCAAATTCATCAGGAAATTCAGAATCTCCATCCGTTGAAAGATGAGAATCATGACTACTGATTCCTGAATCGCTTCTATTACAACTCGTCGCCGATGGACTATAACTAGGCGAGTTTCCACCGTTGGATCGGTTTAGCCTCGCCTCCCAGATCTGTACCAAAGAAGAAGCTCCGAGATTTTCATTTCTCTTCGAATCTACAGGAGATGTTCTAATTATTGGTTTCTCCAACAATCGAACTCGGTTTTTGTTACCGTGATTCTCAACCCAAGAATCAACAAAGTTCTCAGAATTCTCGTCGGAGACATGAGGTTTTAAGAACTCATGATGATTTTTCCCCGGAGGTTTCAGATTCTTGTTGAAAACGACTGCGTTTTGATTACGATCTCTAAGAATAAACTCAAATCTCTGAGACGAAGAAAGGACTTCCACATGAGAAGACGCCATACTTCAAAATCGAACTAACAAAGACAAAATCAAAAACCCATTAGAGAACAACTCTGTTTCTCTGTAAATAAGAAGAAGAAAAAGAAGAGAAAATCGTTTCTGGATTAGTGAAGACACTGAAACAGCCACAACAATAAACCAGTAAGAGATAAAGGACCGATGAAGAAGAAACAGAACCAATGAAACAGTATGTGTTTATCTGTTAAGTATAAGACTTGGGTTGTTTTTGTTATTTTTCATGACCGCTAAAAAAGTATGTGAATCTAAAAAATCGTGTTCTGTTTTGTCCCTTAAACTTGGGAACGTGTCTGTAAAATAAGGGAATAAGAAATGAGGTGTCATTATGCAAAAGATGAGATGTTGAGTTCTCAAGAAAAAAAATATAATTTCGGTGGCGCAAAGTGAAATTTCTTATATTTCTTTAATTACTTAAAAGCTAGAAATTCGGACAATAAATTATAAATTTATGGAGAATCGTATTATATACACATGTCATTTGACTGGTATAAGGGCAAGATTATCGGAAGAAATCTACGGTTTCTTATTTTCTTTTTTATTATTTTTTTTATTAAATAAAAAAAAAATAAAAACACAACCAACCAATCAGAATCTGCCACGTCATTAGAAACTTAACTCCTCAGTTTCTTCTTTAAGAAACTCTCTCTCCTTTTCTCTCTCACTTTTAATTATTTTATTAATAATTTTATCTAAAAAACCCATTAAAAACCACCTAATAATGGTGGTCTAAAACATTTAATTACTAATGACCAAAAAGCATTTAATTGCTATGCTAATTATGTAATTAAAGGCTCCTAAATGCGAGAGTCAAATCGGAGCCGTTGAGGAATTTAGCCGTTGGCTGAGTGGGAACCATACACTTTCTGGATTAATGAATACCACATCTATATGATTTAAATACTGTACCATTAATTTTCTAAAAGTGAAAAGAAAAAGAAAAAAGAGGAGACGAATTTAGAGATACTATGGATTTTGTTTTTGGATTTTGATAAAATTAGAATAACATATAAGACATATACGTTACCAGGTGCTAGGAAGCTGCAAGTGCAAGCAATGCCGGTGATGTGTAAGACTCTGAAGCGGCTACGTGACATTTCTCTAAGCTATTTATCTCTTTTACTCCAAGTTAATGTTAACTTTACGTGGATACTATCAATATACATAGGAGGTGATTTATATTGGTTTAATTAAATTGTTCGGTTTACGCTGGTTATTATATATGTGAACTTATGCAATCAACTTTAATCTATATTGACAATATTTTGTTTTATTCAACCATTAAAACGTCGGTGATAAATTTTACCAACCAGACACATGTAACATGATGTGGCACTTCCTGCACAAAACAACGTCAATTTCATCAATCATTTTTTTTCTTCAGCTTTTAATGAGGAATTGATTTCTTATTCTCACATGCTAATCTGAATATGCCTCTCAACACCTTCATCTACTCTCGAAAAATTGATTTTTCCTTTAAAGCTATAGGAAAATGCAGACTGTTGAAAGATCAATTAAAAACTAATTTTAATGTGTTTTCATAATTATATTGTTTTGTGTTGGAAGTGCCACATCAAGTTACATGTGTCTAGTTAGATTCATCTAAAACTGATCTACGTTGCTACAAAATATGGTCAATATAGATTAGTTTTAAATTTAGTAAATTCATGTAAACATTTTGAGTATTTTCTTAATTTGTGTTGAAATCAAGCATAGTATTTTAGCTAGGGTATAAATGCGCATAACGCATTTTTTTGGGGTCAAAATCAATCGTTTTTGCCAGTTTAGTTATGTGATTTAACAGTTGACTAATATTATAAACGGTCCATATAGATAACTTAAGTTATAATTCTAAAGTTGACGTAGATATTTTGAATATTTTCTCGATTCGTTAATAGTTTTTAAAGAGTTTTTGGTTTTTGTTTCTCATACACTCTTTTTTTAGTCATTCAAGTTTTTAAAAAACTATTTTTTAAAATTTGAAAAATTGTTTTTTATTATAATTCAACATTCAAGTTTTTGTTTTCAGATTCTCCTTAAAAGTAGAAAAACCAGTGTTTTATAATCAACGTTACTTTTATCAAAAGCTAAAAACTAGTTTTTTGAGTTTTTAGAAACCAAAATCAATTTTCAAAATCAAAAACTAAAAACTGAAACTAAAAATCAAAAACTAAAAGCCAAAAACTAAAATCTAAAATCTAAAATCAGAAACTAGTTTGCCATTCATGACCTTAGTTTGTTTTGGTTTAGATATAGTCTTTGAGTTGGGGATATGGTCTTTGAGTTGGGGTGCAAAATGCACGATGCATGTTTTTCGGTCGTTTTCCCGTATATAAACAACTTTGTATTTTAGCTTTGTAGGTTTGACAAAAAAACAACTTTGTAATTTTGATGAAAAAAAAACTGAAAAAACAGCAACAACAACTTTGTATATATTATACAGTTAATGAAAACAGAAAATTGTTTTTAAAGATCTTCGATTATTGCACACATAGTTTCCGCTATTTGAATATTTGTTTATTTTTATTTTTTTAATTTCTTTTTCAAGTTTGCTTTGCGTGAAAGTAAATCTAGTTATAGTGATTTGTCAATTCTGTTATTATTTCAGAAGAAATTCTTAATGTGATGCTCGCGATTGTCAAGGATCTTTAGGATTGGATACGATCGAGAGATGAAAGAAACTGGCTAACTATTTGTTGAAACTCAGATCATGGTTTATCAACCAAATATGTTTTAGTGATTCTTCAATTACATAGAATGTTACATAATGTCAGTTTGAAATATTACTCAAGAGTCTAGGAAATTAATATGATTGAGCTTGGCTCAAATATCGTAGAATTGGACACTAATGGACCGTGATCCAACTTACCTACTTGAACACATATCGTTCAATGATCAGTTTGAATCGGATCGTATGTAAGGTACTATTGTCTATTGATGGGAATGATGAAATGGCCGAGTCACGAAGAAAATATGAGAAGTTGGAGTTTTCATGGCCTAAGTCTTCATCGAGAAAAATGAAGCCAAAATCTTATTACTTAGCCGATGAAGATACGATTTTATCAAGTTTTTAGCAGATGTTCAAGTTTTTTGAGTGGTTGATGATTTACGACGTGTCATGAACTCAGCGAATTGTCAACTTTCTAATCGAGGTTCTATGTACGGAACTTAGCCCCAAACTTTTAAGGTTTGTTTTTATTTTTTAGATAATTCACTTCTTTACATCATATATATATGGCCCCGTTAAGAATCATCGGACGGCTCTTCATTACCGACCAAACAAATAGAGTTGACAAATAAAAAAAATCAATCTAATCCAAATCAAGTAAGTCAAAACTTTGATCTCATTAATGCATTATATCAATTATATCAATTACTCCTTTTTTTTTCTATCTTATAAAACATATATTATATATCACATAATTAGTGGAGGAGGAGACATATACTACATGCAGGCAAGTCACTTGAATAATCAAATCTTAAAGTTGTGCCTCCCACGTAAAACCCATCACATCAAGTCCTTATAACCTAATCTATAAATTACTCACACACATCTCTCGACCAAATCAAATTCTAATCATATCAAATTAAGAAAGATATAGAAAAGATAATGAAGCCGGCCGTGGTCTCAATCATCTTTCTGCTGCTCGTGATCTTCGTGGCCTGGCCGGTATCAGCTGACAAGAAAGACTTACCTGGACCAGACTTACCAGGAGAGGTATACGAAGGCGAGGAGGATGATGACACCAACCAGTGGTTTCCTTTGGACAATCTATTGTCTTTGAGTTATTATGATAAGATTTGTCCTGATTTTGAGAAAATTGTTGATCACAAAGTTACGGAATGGACCAAGAAAGACGCTTCCCTCGGTCCTGCCCTCCTCCGCCTTCAATTCCACGATTGTGGTGTCACGGTATTGAATTATCTCCTCTTCCTTGAACATATTTATATTCATTAGTTGTTCCATTGAGTAGTATCTATATATTACAATTACTCTATAAAGTTAATATTTGATTCACATATGTAATGTATATTTTACATTGTTCTAAAAATTGGTACAAGTAAATGAAATATTCATTAGTGATTGATGTCACATCTGCAATATTATCTATCCGAGTTGAGTTAAATTTTATATACACGCGTAACCTCACATTATAAAATTTAGAGTTTGAGTTATGAATTGCTTTGCCGATCCAATTGTTTTACTAAGCATTTTAGTAGAAGATAATTAACTCTATTGTGAATGACTTAACAATTGTCAGGGATGTGATGCGTCAGTTCTTCTAGACCACGAAGGGTCAGAGAGAAGATCTCCGGCAAGCAGAACTCTTAGAGGCTTCGAAGTAATTGATGATATCAAGACCGAGTTAGAAAAGGTTTACCCCGGCTTAGTCTCCTGCGCTGACATCCTAGTCGCAGCTAGCCGTAGCGTCACCGTTAAGCTCGGTGGTCCTTACTGGCCCAATGCCTACGGTCGTCGCGACTCCAAAAACTCTTACGCTAGAGACGTCGAGAAAGTTCCTTCAGGCCGCCACGACATTACCGGCCTTCTCGAGACGTTTCAGTCTTACGGTCTTAACATCCTCGACCTAGTCGTCCTCTCCGGGGCACACACCATCGGTAAAGCAACCTGTGGAACCCTTCAGTCGAGGCTTTACAACTACAACGCAACCAGTGGTTCAGATCCTTCGATTGACCCTAAATTCGCAGATTACTTGCGCCGTAAGTGTCGTTGGGCCTCTGAGACCGTCGACCTAGACGTTGTGACTCCAGTAGTATTTGACAATCAGTATTACATTAATCTTAAGAAGAATATGGGAGTTTTGACGACTGATCAGGAGCTTGTTAAGGACCCTAGGACCGCACCACTTGTAGATGCTTTTGCCCTGCAGCCATCTGAGATGTTCAGACATCAGTTTGGAGTGTCGATGACTAAGCTGGTCAATGTTGGTGTCATCACTGGTGAAGATCGTGAGGGAGAGATCAGGAGGGTTTGCAGCAAACCTAACTCCAAATCCTACTAATACTCCCAATTGTTATCCCCCATGAGTTTCTAAAATAATATTTTGTTTAATTTCTTGTTTGATTTTAATCTTGAGCTCTTGGTTATTGTAATTTGTTGTCTGAGCAACAGAAAATGTGAATCTTGTTTTATACTGAGAATTATTTTCGATACAAGTTATCTGACACTCGTGAGCTTATTATCATCATCTTTTGATCGAGCTTTATTCCAACTTATCGAGTCAGTCATATACTGTTAATACAATCCTAAAATGTTAAGCATCAACTAAAGTAAATAGCTGTGAAGAGAGCTTTTCAGTGCAAGAAAACAAAATTGGACGAATCAAGTTTCTTAGATTTGCTTTAGTACTGAAGCTCATGGAAAACAAAAACAGTACAAAAGAAGATATATATTCTAAGACAGAAACTACTTATGCAAGTTGAAGCAAACCAGTAGAAAGCCAACAGGTTTAGTTTCGTTTGCCTCGAAGAACACCCTTACTGCGGCGATTCTTCATCCCCATCTTCATCTTCTTCTTCAATTTCCTCCCTATAGGTTTTAGAGACTTGTTTTTCTTCCCATCATCCATTTCTACATCAGCAAACAACAACAGTACATCCATTGTCAACACATTTCACTAAAATACACCTAAGAGTTAGGATCCAACTCAAGCTATTGTCTTCATTGGACCAAATCAAACAATGATTTCACCTTCAAAAGAAACTATGCTTGTAAGATGCAATTGTGAACAAGACTCAAAACCATGAAAGAAAGGAACAAGGTTCTAAAATGATAACAAAATTGGTTAAGTTTCACAAGGATAACTATGTTCTACGCATCAAAGTCATATTAACGTTTAAGAATTTCCAATAAAATGAGTGACTGATGAATTGCAAATGCCAAGTAATCAGAAAAGTCCCTTCTTCAAATGAAAACCTTAACTAAGAGCAAGTCGAACACAAACAAACACAGAAAGTTAGATAAGGACCAACAAAGAAGTGAGCAAATTGATGGGAACCGAAAATTACCCGTATCCTCGTCGACAGTAGCAGAGGCAGTGGTAGAGACAGACTCGGCTGTCGGCGTGGCAACTTCCATAAACGGTGAAACTGGTGGTTGACGAACTGGTAACTTGGGAGCGGCGAGTGCGGCTTCGATAGCGGCGGATTTAGCATCTTCCCTCGTTAGAGTGAATGATTCCTTCTCCACTATATCTCTTCTTATAGCTCTTAATCTCTTCACCCTCTTGCATCTCATAGATTTCGCCATTGTTACGCTCGTAATCGACGCTCGGGAAGAGATCCGAAATCAGGGTTTTGACGGAATAAGGGAATTTGGATTTTCCAGCGTTGGATTGTTTTTATATCTCGTCTAAACCTAATTGAGGAACCGAGAAATTGCACCGGTTTTGTTTGGTTACTAGATTACATTTATCTTAACCGAGGTTTGAGCCTATTCGTAAAATTATTGACCCATATATATATGTTTAATGGCCCAATTTAAGCCCAAACAACTTCTGTCAAGAACTATAGAGGAATAACTATTCCGAACAGAAAACCCAATAATACCCCTTCGTCGTCCCGGCGCAGATCTCACACAGTTGGAAAATTCCTAAGGCGAATCCATTGTTTCTATTTGAAGAAAGATCTAACTTTCTCTTCTAAGCTTTATAATCTGCCTGTTCATTGTTGGGTTAGTTTCTTCGTTTGTGTTGATTGATACTCGAGTTTTTGAATCGTTTTGTTATTGTCCTCGATTAGAGAGATTAGATATTTGCTGTTCCGTTCAGATTTGACATATTTAGTTGGATTTAGCTCGAGCTTAAAAGCTCTGGGAATTTGCGTGGTAGGGTAATTTAGGGTCTTTCTTGTTGAATTGTAAGATCTATTAGGCTGGCTCGTGATTGAAATCCAAAAGCAATGGCAAACTGATAACAAATTAAAACTTTATACTTAGGGCATCGATAGTAGGACAGGTGAATCATTAGAAATTTATACGTACATCAATAGTAAAATGGTTTAAGATGTGAACTTTCTGATGGTTTTGGTTAAATGGCAGAGATGTATAATAACATGGGACCTCAACCGGGGATACCAAGAGCTCCAGGAAACCCTGAGCCTGGTCCGTTTGGAAATCCTTTCACTGGAGCTGGCTCGGGTTTCATTCGTGGTGGTTTGGGAGCTTACGGGGAGAAAATTTTAGGATCAAGCTCTGAGTATGTGCAGAGCAATGTAAGTGAATTTCTTGATGATTCCATATCACATTTAACTTCTGATGTCCATCTTTCTTATGTTTGTCAACTCATTGTCGAAAATGAAACAGATAAGCCGTTATTTCTCTGATCCACAATATTATTTCCAAGTGAATGATCAATATGTGAGGAATAAATTGAAGGTCGTTCTGTTTCCTTTTCTACATCGGGTAAGCTAGTCTTCTCTTTTCTTCGTCAATTTAGGACTTTCTCATATCAGCCATTAATTAAACTAGTGTGGGTTCTGCTTCATATATCCTCAGGGACACTGGACCAGAATATCTGAACCAGTTGGAGGTAGACTCTCATACAAGCCTCCAATCTATGATATCAATGCACCAGACTTATACATTCCGTTTATGGCCTTCGGTACTTATGTTGTTCTTGCTGGCCTTTCATTGGGACTTCACGGAAAGTAAGTTTTAGGATGATTCCTGTCTCTATGCTTCTATCTTGGACTCTTGAATCATAAATTCAGTGATTGATGCGGACATGGAAGATTATTAATCCGATAATACCCAAATATTCTCTAGGTTTACACCGGAAGCTTTGAATTGGCTGTTTGTGAAAGGACTCGTTGGTTGGTTTTTGCAAGTGATGCTCCTGAAAGTAACACTTCTATCACTTGGTAGTGGAGAGGCGCCATTACTAGACATTGTGGCATACGGAGGCTATGCTTTTGCTGGTCTATGTCTTGCGGGTTTTGCCAAGATAATGTGGGGATACTCGTACTACGCATTGATGCCATGGACATGTTTATGCACTGGAATTTTCTTGGTGAAGACGATGAAACGTGTTCTGTTTGCTGAAGTAAGGAGTTATGATTCGAGCAAACATCATTATCTTCTGCTGTTTTTAGCCTTGGTCCAGTTCCCTCTTTACATATGGCTTGGTAACATTAGTGTTAATTGGCTTTTCTAAAATGATATTTTTTTTTTGCAATATATGTTTTTTGTTGTTGTGAATTGTAATTGGTACTTATAGCGGAATTTAAACATTCTTGGCAATTTGTCCTTGTCAATTTTATTCGTAAGAATTACGTTAAGATAATGTTATTTTGAACATCATTGTATCAATCTCTTTCTACTTCTTCTTACCATTTATCTCCATTAAAATAGCTGACAAAAGAATAGAGCCAAATGAGACTACTTATATAATGCATTGGCACTAATCATACACATCTATATATATAATAAAAGCATAGCGTTAAATTAATTACTGTGTTATATTTTCTGTTTTGGATTAGGTTATATTGTTACTAGGAAATATTGTCATATATTATTTGTGACACACTTATCTTCGGATAAAATTTTATAACTGATTAGTAATTATTATTATCTAGATAATATTATTAGTTTATTTATATTTATATGTTTTTAACTTAAATATTATATTTTCTAATCTACTTCTCGCTAACAAACTAATATTTGCATGTTTGTCAAAAAAAAAAAAAAACCCTAATATTTGCATGTTTAGGTTATGATTTATTTGAGATAATACTTTTGTATAAATCATTATTCTATTAAAATAATAATCTAAGGTTAAAGTAATATTAATTGCCGTTTAAGCATCTAACAAACTTCATATAACTTAACAATATAACTTCATATAAATTTCGGATAATGTCAATACACAATGTTCATTCACGAGATTATTTAGGGTATATCATACAACATATATATTCCTAATCAATATCTACTAATAAAAATTTTCCTAAGCCTAATAGGAAAAATATTAAACGAGATCTATTTAAAGTGCATCACAGGATAAACGTATTTAGAGATATATATATATATATGTCTTTGAAATTCAATAATTCTAATTAATATATCGCTTATTCATATATTTTTTATTCTAATATTTATTAAAATTATAGAAATATTTCGACTAATATTATAATGCGATTCTAGAATTATATTTACGTTACTAAAATATTTTAGATTCTAAGGTTGTATAATATATTGTATTTTTTAGATGATTGTACAAGTCTAGATTGAATACCATTAACCCTTTCTAATATTTACTAACTTATTTAAGATATCATAGGTCTTTTTAATAGTTATGAGTGTACTCAATTCTGGATTGATAATAAAAATCCTAGAGGTCTTAGACTTGAAGTACATGTACTTATCTCTTATATAATAAAAGCGTAACATTAATTTAAACACCGTGCTATATTAGTCTTTTTTTGGTTTTGGAAGAAAAANACAAATTTTTGTAGTAAGAAAACATTATAATAAAATAAAACTATAATCACATAATATTTTTAATAAAAACTAAAAATATTGACAAAACAAAATAATCCTATCACATCATAGTTTAACAAACTAAATATTTTATTAAATTATTATGTGATTGTAGTTTTATATCAACAAACTAAATACCTATTAAATTTATTCTATAGTTTATAATTTATGGAAACCAAAACATATACGTAGGATGAAAAAAAAACATATACATGAAAACAAATCTATGAAAAAACTGAGATTTTTTACAATTATATGTATTTAAATATATATATATATATACATATATAAGAAAATATAAGAAAATGTATATAATAATCATATATATAATAAAACATCAAAACAACTAATCATATCAAAAGATATTTAGAAAATAAGCATCTCACAAAATTAACATCAAATATTAGGAGATTAATATATAGGAAAAAGAAAAATATCTTCATATCTTTAAGAATCTAAATGAATGCGAGTCTAAAAATTTAAATGAATACGAGTATAAAAACTTAAAAAAACATGGGTCTACAAACTTAAATAACATAAGTCAAAATCGTTTATGTACGAACAAAATGTACTGTATCAAAACCTAAATCAACAAAAATTGAAATTTACATACATATTGATTTTTTATTATCAAGTATATAGAAAATTAATAAATTTACATAATACAAATCAAACCATGAATTAAACAAAAAGAAAGAAAATATTACATACAAATTAATATTGTAAATAACTACAAATGCATATTAATTTTCCACAAAAACATATCCCATGTTATGCATGGGTCATCATCGAGTTAACATATAAAATAATCAACTTCAAATTCTATTAATAAGATCATTTTCTCCCCACAAGCAAAACATATAAATATATGGGTATTAAGTATTAACTATAATTCATTCCAAGCATTTGTATCATTGCATGTTTTCTACATAAAAAATGCATGTTTGTAACCATATCCCTGAATATGTATTAGAATAAACACAACAACAAACACATCATAAATAATGGTAAAGTAAACAATTAGGTTGGATACATCATTCAATAATCTACGTTGATTAAGCAACTATTCATGTCCCCTAGTAATTGTCACATTGGTGTTTGGATAATTATACCTTAACCCATATGGTACTTAACAAGACTTTTGTATTTTTCTAAAGTCAATGAGATTTAAGCCAAGCATGGTCTTGATTTTTGTTATCATTGTTAATTTAAAAGTTCAGAGTTTATGAATCCTATTATGTACTTAACTTAAATTTCCCAAGTTTCTATTAACATTTCCCAATTGATTAAGCTTAAAGCTTAGAAGTTGCTTTGAAAAATGATAGGATCTCACGATTGCCTTACATTCTAAGAAATCGTTAATTATTAGTTATATTCTTGTAAATAATATAGAAGTTTGTTGAATGAGTAGTTGCAGAGACATGGTTTGTTCCGCTGACTCTGTCAAGTCATCTTCTCTCCCGTTTACTTTACGCTCACATCTCTTTTTCTCGAGAAATTCATCCTAAAACTGAGAGACTTCCATTTTTCTCGCAACTTCAGTTTCCTTCTCATATAATCAAACCTTTTCCTTTTTTCCCCATCAATTGTTTGAAATTCAATAGAGTATGATGAAATTTCGAATGATCTAAACTCTGGTTGAGATCTCTTTTTCTTTTCTCGGGAAAGTTTACACAAAATCGAGAACAGAGACACCAACTTTCCTGGAAAATTATCCTTCTCTTTCACTCTACTTCCCGGGATAACAATATACCTCATTTCTTGTGAAAAAAATTTCAAATCCAAAAAAGAAAAAACAGAGGAACCCATTTATTTCTAATCGGAAATAATGTCTTTGATTCGTAGAGGAGTCACCTTGGCTCTGTTTCTAGCGTTGACTATGATGGTCAACGTGGTTTTCGGGAGATTTATCGTCGAGAAGAGTAGTGTGACGATTCTAAATCCTTTGGCAATGCGGTCTAAGCACGACGCAGCCGTCGCTAACTTCGGTGTTCCTAACTACGGTGGTTACATGATTGGTTCCGTCGTCTATGCCGGTAAAGGAGCTTATGGATGTGACTCATTTGACAAAATTTTGAAACCAAAGTTTCCTCGTCCTACCATCTTAATCATCGATCGTGGAGGTAACTGTTTCATTCATCATAGAATCCAAATTGCTTTAGAGAATCATCCAAATTTCTGTTTAAAAATAGATCTTTTTGCCTGTCTCAATTTCAGCTTAGTTTCATATTTATGATTTTAATGTTGCTTTGTTTTGTTGTGTAGAGTGTTATTTTGCATTAAAGGTATGGAACGGTCAAAAATCCGGTGCAGCAGCAGTTTTAATAGCTGATAATGTCGATGAGCCATTGATAACAATGGATTCACCAGAAGAATCCAAAGAAGCTGATGACTTTATAGAGAAACTCAACATTCCATCGGCTTTGATCGACCTTTCTTTCGCCAATACTCTCAAGCAAGCACTTAAAAAAGGTGAGGAAGTAGTCCTGAAGATAGACTGGAGCGAGTCATTACCTCATCCAGATGAGAGAGTGGAGTATGAGCTATGGACTAACACTAATGATGAGTGTGGTGCACGGTGCGATGAACAGATGAAATTTGTCAAGAACTTTAAAGGGCATGCGCAAATTCTCGAAAAGGGAGGATACTCTTTGTTCACACCTCATTACATTACATGGTTTTGTCCTAAAGATTATGTTTCTAGCAATCAATGTAAGTCTCAGTGTATAAACAAAGGGAGGTATTGTGCTCCTGATCCTGAACAAGACTTTGGAGATGGATACGATGGGAAAGACATTGTATTCGAGAATCTGAGACAGTTATGTGTTCATAGAGTAGCTAAAGAGAATAACCGGTCTTGGGTTTGGTGGGACTATGTGACTGATTTTCACATTAGGTGTTCAATGAAGGACAAGAAGTATAGTAAAGAATGTGCAGAGAGAGTTGTGGAAGCTCTAGGTAAGAGAAATCACAATCGTTTTTGTACCCTTTCTTCACATTCCAGGTCTTGATCTTTCTCGGTTTCTCCTGCTCTCAGGTTTACCACTTGACAAGATTAAGAAATGTATGGGTGATCCTGAAGCTGATGTGGAGAATGAAGTTATGAAAGCAGAGCAAGCACTTCAGGTAGGACAAGGAGACCGTGGAGATGTTACAATCTTGCCAACATTGATCATCAACAATGCTCAATATCGCGGTTTGTGCCATTCCTTTTCATTGTAACATGTTTGATTAGAAAGTACAACTAAGTCTGTTACCAGGAAAGTTAAAGGTGCTTATGTTTTTAATCTGGTTCATTGCTCAGGTAAACTCGAGAGAAATGCTGTACTAAAGGCTATATGTTCTGGATTCAAGGAAAGAACTGAGCCCGGAATCTGTCTAAGTGGAGGTTATATCAATTCCCATTTTAAGTTTTATCTTCTTGTGGTTATGAAAACATACTAAAGAACTCTTCTTGACACTGTTGAAACAGATATCGAAACAAACGAATGTCTCGAAGCAAATGGAGGGTGTTGGCAGGACAAGAAGTCTAATGTAACAGCTTGCAAGGTACTTGATTAGAACCAATTAATAAACTTTAGCAACTACTTTTACATAGATATTTGGAGAGTTTGACAACTGAAATTGGATTCTATCAGGACACATTTAGAGGAAGAGTCTGTGAATGTCCTGTTGTGAATGGTGTGCAGTATAAAGGAGATGGCTATACTTCATGTAAACGTATGTTCTTGAACTTCTATATCAATATCTAGCAGAAAAGCTTCATTGAGAACATTTTTGTGTTCTGGTCTGAGACAAAGTCATCTTTGATTGAATGTTATTACAGCTTATGGGCCTGCGAGATGCTCGATTAATGAAGGAGGCTGCTGGTCTGAAACCAAAAAGGGCTTAACTTTCTCTGCTTGCTCGGTTAGTAACTCTACTTATTCTGCCTTTTTCAGTAATAATGATTCTAAATCTCTCATTTTTGACAAATTGTATCCTATTGTTGAATGCAGAACACAGAGGCATCAGGATGTCGTTGCCCTCCAGGTTTTAAAGGAGATGGTCTTAAATGTGAAGGTGAAAACAATTTCTTTTTCACTAAGATTTCAGCATTTCTCATCATGTTTTCGTAAACTGACATATAATCTATCTACTAGACATTGATGAATGTAAGGAGAAGTCAGCTTGTCAATGTGATGGATGCAATTGTAAAAACAAATGGGGAAGCTTTGAATGCAAATGCTCTGGAAATCGTCTCTACATGAAAGAACAAGACACTTGTATAGGTAAATGTCCAAAAACAAACAGTAAAGATCTAAACTTCGTCAGTTTCTACTGAAGTAATCCAATACTCACATTCTCCCATTTGATGCTCTTTCGATTCTCAGAGAAAAGCGGATCAAGAGTCGGATGGTTTTTCACTTTTGTGATTCTAGCTGCAGTTGCAGGAATATGTGTAGCTGGTTACGTGTTCTACAAGTATCGTCTTAGGGTACGTTTTCAGATTTTATTCTTCTAAAATTTATCATCATTATGTGTCTCACGAATGACAAATCTTCTTTTCTTTGTTTCAAAATCCAAATTGCAGTCTTATATGGATTCAGAAATCATGGCGATTATGTCTCAGTACATGCCATTGGAGAGCCAAAACACAAATGATCCCATGAGTGGAGAATCTCAACAGCAACAGCTGAGATTAACCTCTGCCTAAATATTTAATTTCACTTTTGTTTGATAGATGATTTGTTGTTGTATTAACCCTCAAGAAAAGTCTTTATAAAGAGCTAAAGAAGAATTTTTCTTTTGTTTATCCTGAGAGTAGACTTGTTTGTGGGTCATTTTACTGTTTTGTTTCTGTTCTCTTTTCTTTGTTATAGATAGAGATATATGCAGTAAGATTCATAAAGAAACATTAATGTATTGAAAGTGAGAACAAGAAGAGCTCTCTAGTCATCTGTAAATTACAGAATGAATTGGTTATAAATGTCAAAGTATAAGTAGATTAGAAATAGAATGTAGCAACCTTTCTTGGTGTTCTTAACTTGTTGTACAATGCAACCTTTTTTTAAATTACTTTGATTTTTAATTTGTTTCTCCAAAAACTGTTTGCGTCTCTAGATCACAGCATTGGGGTCTGTTTCTCGGACCATGCCACTCGTGGTAATCTTTTGGATAGTTCAACAGGGTTTAGTGTTGGTGTTTGCTTTCTTGTCTTGTTGTTTTCGATATTTTCTCCTTAGTCTTTTGAGTTCTAGTCTTGTATTTTAGTTCTCAAATTGTTGTTTGTGTTTTTTCCGTCGCTGTTAAAAATTCTTCTGTCTCTTGTCTCGATCAAATTCTCAAGCGCTTTGTATTTCTCATGCATTGTGAAACGTTATACAGAACTGTAGAGATTATGTACACAATTTGCTAAAATCTTAAAGAAGAACAAGAAAAGTCTGAAAAATCATGTAAAAGAAGAAAAGAGACATATTTTCAGACCGTTAGTAGAATCGTGACGGTGAACACGCCGGATAAAGTCTCTGGAGTTTAGAGTCAGAAGAGTAATAGAGCCAGTGGAAACAAGAACAAAGAAGCAGAGGAATCAGACGTCGGAGCCGAAGCAGAGAGGAAATCGGCGGAAATCACCGGCTCCGATCATTGCTTTAATGATTCTGTCGGCGTGTTGGTGATCCTGCGTCGTCGGATACGGAGGAGAAACGGCGGAAGTGAGAGTTGTGACGGTGATTGTGAATAGAACGAGAAGGAGATGGCTTGAGGTGGCCATCGGAGAATCAAATTGGCGGGAAGTTTTATAACAGAAAGAGAGAATATTTAGGGTTCTTTATATAACTGATAAATCATTTTGGTGGAATAATAAGTTAAACCGGTTAGGGAAATAAACCGAGATTCAGATATTAAAACGGATTAACCTATGGAATTGATCGATTTCCTATGTACCTAGGATATTCGATTTAATATGAATCTAAATTAAATCGAACATTAACTTTCTAAAGATATATTCAGTTTCCTAATGATACCTAGCAGTTTTTTTTTTTTTTGCGTCACTAGTTTAGCAATGTATACATCCAAAACAAAACAAAAGAAAAAAAGATAATGGCATTTTGAAGGATTAAAAACTCATATGGGTGCTTGGCCCAATTTCCCCTAAATGATGTATAACCATTAAATCTTAATATTTTATTTATTAAGATTCTTCTTTCTAAATATTTTCAATCGATATTTTTTACGAAAAATATTAAATTTTTAATTAAATTAAATTAAAATAAATTAAAATAAAATATATTTAGTTTTCAAACATATTAAAAATTATTATTTGAATGTATTAGCTTACTTTAATAGGTTAGATTTTAGAAATGATATCTCACCATCTATGAAAATCGATAAACAATAGTAGATAATATACATGTAGATGATCATCTAGACTAACGCAAATCAAAAATATATGTATATCGCATAATATGAATCATCATCTATATTGAATACACATAACATTACTATAAATATTCATCAAACCGTGAGAAAAACAAATAATTTAGTATTATTAACTAATATAAATATTATTATATGCACATTTTCACACATATATATATATATATTCAAAAATATATTTCGTGCCATGGTACAAACAATCATCTAGTACACTAGTATAATACTAACTAGTGTACTATCTCCTGATTTGTAAGAGAATGTTTGTTTCCTATATGCTTCTTTTCTAATTGCAGAGATAACTCATCTAGATACTTTGTATTAAAAGGCAAATCAACCAAATTTTAGGTTATGAATTATTTTCCTGAATCATCGCACTCACTTTCTTAGACCATCTCCAACCATTATAATCTCATTAGGGATTCTTAACATTTTTTTAATGTAAATAATGATTTTTCAAAATTAAGAACCCTAGTATGAGTTTTATCTTTTCTGGGAGTTCTAAGAGTACTTCCAACGGAGTATGCTAATAAAGGTTCTTAGTAATTTAGGATTTAAAATTAAATGAAAAAGGGTTAAAATACAAGAACCGGTTCTTTATTTAGGAAAAAGTCGTGAAAAAAATATTGGGTAAAGGGTTAACTATTGAAAAAAAAAAGTCGTGAAACTCGTTTCATTTTGCATTTCTCGAAATTTCTTGTTTCGTCTTTTCTCTCCGGCGGCGGACTCTTACTCCTCCTCTCGAATCGACGGCAACGGCGGAGTTTTCGTTCATCACCAACCACTCTTTCTCCGATGCCACTGCAACTACTCGAAAAAAGGTTGAGAAAACCATTGTTGAGGAGCCAAATGGAGATGAGGATGAAGCTGCGTGGTTCGTTGACTGTACAATTTAATCGGACAAGACGGAAAAAAATGGGAGCTGATAGTGGCGTCATTGGCTTTGTTGGTTTGGATTCTTTCAACTTCGATTTAGCTTCTTCACTTCTTCTTTCTGGCTTTAAGGTTCAAGCATTGAGGTCAGCTACTTCTTATTTGGTAGTTCTTCTTTCTGGCTTTCTGGATTTTGAAGTTCTGTATCTATTTCGCTGATAATTCAGCTGTTTTAGACTCATTTTAGATTGGATTTAGCCATCCAGTTCCTTTCAAAGCTCTTATGGGAAGCAACTGCACTTTTGATGAATTCTGAAACTGTTTCGTGTGAGAAACTCTCAGGATTTCAACATAAGCTACAAACAGCTTTGGAGCAATTTTACCAGAGATTCTCGCTGTCCTCATCTTGCCTACGTAATATGGTATGAGGTTTCCACTTTTAATGCTTGCCCATAGTATTAGTTTTCTCAGTTAGAATAATGTGACAACGTAGATACTTTTGGTTGCCATGTAATAAGCTGATTCTTTTGTTCCTATCGGCAGATTATTTTTCAGCATTGTAAAATTTATAAATTTTATAATTACATAAAAAAGAAAAATTAAGAACCCCAATGGGGATTCTACCATTGGAAGCATAAAAAACATAAAACTCATTATAGAGTTCTTAACTCATTAATTATTATTAAACAAATGTTAAGAATCTCAATTGGGGTTCTATTGTTGGAGATGGTCTAATGGTAGAACCCATTTGGGGTTCTTGAAAAAACAAAATTTTTTCGTTTTAATTGTAAAAGTTATTAAGTTACACACAAACACTTTACTAAGAAGTGGTTGAATCAAGCATTTGGTTTGAATCCAAAAACAAAAAGCCTCCCTATGAAAGGACTTGAGACAGAAAATAAAGAGAGTAGCAATTCTTGATAAATTCGTGTACTAAAATTTAATGCCCATAACCAGAATAGGTTCAATACATCAAATGTTACAGATGTTACAGAAGAACACAACTGAGACTTTGTGTCTAATTTCTTACAGATGAATTAAGAAGCTCTGGTTGCGTGATTAATCTCTCATTTACCTTCAAGAGAGAACCTTTAACGCAGCACCTAGCAAAACCAACTTAAAACCATAAATAAAACTTCAGACACAATTTGTTGAACTGCAACTTTAAGGTACAAAGAGGTAAGCAAATAAACAAAGAGAAAACAACCTTTTTACGCTTGCCGGAGACTTTCAAGACGCTACGATCAGACTTACCAACATTGAAATCGACATTAGTGATTCCACCTTCATCCTTAAAAGTTATATGGGTAGGAGCCAATCCGATTACACACAAACTAACAAAAAAAACCAAACACACGAGTAAGAAGACTAATTTCATCATCTCAAAGAGAGAATCAAAAGGAACAATTCCTAGCATAATATGATCATTCTGCTTGAGTGTGTCGAGAGACATTGATCATTCTGCTTTCTATAAGAAAGAGCAAACAAGAAACAGGTAAGTATAATTGCTTAAAAATACCAAGAGAAGTAGACAACAAAGAAGCGATTATATCACCTTCAGACATAAATAAAACTGAGAAACGATGATGAGCAAGTCCAACACCAAACTTGATGCTCAGTTTGTTCTTGAGAGCCATTTCCATATCTGAAACGTTTTGTGCATTAGACAATCAAGCCAAACACTTCTTTACCATTCGCAAGTTCAATAGCCTCAGACAATCAAGCAAACACTTCTACATAATCAAGCATCTGACAATCAAAAACATCAACCATTCGCAATCTGCAGAATCTAAAGCCATTCACGAGTTAAATAAAATAAAACATCAAACACTTCTTTTCATTTTGCAAGAAGAGCATTAGATCAAGCGTCAGACAATCAAGCAAAAGAAGAACCCTAATTCGTACCAATTGACATCAATCGAAGAACCCTAATTTTGAAAATCAAACAACCCTAATAGCAAAAATCAAACAACTATAACTACTAAAAGTTTACAAAACCGTACCTAGCTGTTTATAAGAGAAGAAACCCCAACAATTTGACAAAGAATCACTCCGATTTTGTCATTCTGATCATCATCATCACCATCACATAGAGAAGGAAGACAAAAACATGAAAAAAACACGCTGACACGTATGAATTTCTTAAGTCTCTTATTATAGAGACAGTTCTACACCAAACAACTTTTTATTTTATTATTTTATAATAAATTAATACTAAGAACCTCTCTAAGTTACTCTATTGGAGATACTCTTAGTCGGACTATAGTTTTCGAGATAAAAGGTTTTAACGAATTATTTTTTGATTTCGACAAATGCCTTGTTAATGTCTCGTATCAAGATGACCCTCGGAATTCTAAGTGGAAAACAGTGTTTCCTCAATCGCATTATAATTTCCGACGAGCCGTTCGTCTGAATTCTTGAATTCGAAGAAATAGGTAATGTTTGTTGGATAAGCTTGAACCTAGGTAACTTGAGCTGTAAGTTACCTAAAATAGTTAAGATAAGTTCTATATTTTAGGAGATATCTAAAATATAGTTAGTTCCTAATTACAATAGGATAAAGTTTTAGTAGTATAAAAGATATATTAATGTTGTGATATACTTTAAGAAGTTTTCGAGTTTGTTGTTCTTGAGAACTAAGGTTTTGCTTTTGAGATATTTTTCAAACTAACAAAAATATTTTTCGGGTTCGGGTCCATTCAGGTTCGGGTCCAAATTTTTAAGAACCAAAAATACCCATATACCCGTATACCCAAAAATTATCCGAGAACCCGAACCTAGACCCAGACCCGAATACCCGAAAAATATCCATATACCTGAAAAATATCTGTATACCCAAGAAATACCCGACTATTTTTCATAAATTACTCAAAATATTTGAAAATAACCTAAAAATACTTAAATATCTGACAAATATCCGAGGATCCGGACCCGAATTTAAACCCAAATACCCGTATACCCGAAAATTACCCAAATATCCGAGAAAATTTTTGGGTACCCAAGACCCAATCGGGTACCCGATCAGTTCCGGGTAGGAACCAGACCCGACCCGATACCCACATGTATTTAATAAATGTACCCAATAGGGTAGAATGGTAAGACCCAGACCCCGAACCTGCTTTTTTCGGATCAGTTTCGGTTCGGCTCTTCGGATCAGGTATTATGCCCATGCCTAGTTGGGCCTGGGCCCATTAACAATATTTTTATTTAACAAGAATTTAGACGCAGATATAGACTCATCGACACATGTTACGTATCTCTCGCTCCCCAACACCTTGAAAGTATTTCTCCTTTCTAATGTATTTTTTTAATTGTAAGAGCTTAATTTGCAAGCTCAGGAATTACAGTCTCTTGGTGTGTTATC
>OVAX01001491.1:0-44017 GCA_900406405.1 Lepidium africanum | reverse complement strand
CCATTGTAATATTCTCACCTACTTGGTGTCTTAATATCATAAGTTGACAAAAAAAAAAAAAGTTCAATTACTTGGGGTTGTGTTTTACCCACTGTTCAATAACTCATCCGTGTAGCCGATTAATCTTTCGTATAGGCACTAGGTGGTGACCAACCGAATCGATTAATACCGATACGGTTATTAAAATCGGCTATTCGATTAATCCCTATGTAATCCGAATAAACTCTGTCTAATTCGATTTATATCCGATTAATTTACGTCTATTATAGTTAATATTATATTTTAAAAAAAACTATTAAATGTTTAAATAAAAATAATACAAATTTTAATCTTAGACATTACTTTTATATAAGTTGAATATTATTTTGATGTTAATTACAACTACCAAACTATCTATAATGATCTCTATTCTAAAACACGACACCTTAGAACGCTTAATCGGCCTCAAACTAGTATAACAAGAGTCATACAAAGTCATTTAACCACTACACTAACTTAACATTATTCGAATGAGTATAAAATATATAATATATGAGACTAAACATATATAAATGTCTTAAACCCCCCCCAAATACTCCCCGACTTATATCTAATTTTTTAATAACTCGCTAGGCGGTACCCGAGCGAACGCGTAGCGCCTAACAAAATTTTGAACAGAAGTTTTACCCACGTGTTTGGAAAAATTTGGTTATGAATCGAACACTGATTTGATTATAAATCAGATCTTATCAATCCAGGTAATCTATATAATCTAAAAGATTATTTTATTCCAAAATAAACTCATATGTCTATCAATAACATTTTTAACGACTCTCATCTAATACGTGTAAGTCCATTCTAAGTATACATAGTAGAAACTATATGAAAGGTTGTTGCAATTTCGTTTTCATAAGAATATCTTAGAATTTGACAAAGAAAATAATATATAAAATGTAAAAAGATTACAAATAGCTTATTTTTGGCAAAGGCTACTTTGGTAATTCACTTCCCCCAAAATTCTATCAAGCGCAAGCAAATATAAGGGGAAAAGGAGGTTCTGAAAACGCCCCGGTGGTTAACTGTTTGAAAATCCAACTGTTTGCCGCTTCAGTGAAATGTATGCCATCCCAACTAACTCTAAACGACACGTCGTTACAAGACTTAGCAAGCACAATCTCTTTCCCTTTCACCAAAACTTTGGCTCCACATTTGATTAGCTTGTTGTAGTTGTACTTCCCACCATGTCCACAACAAGCCACCAAAGGACGTCTAAAACCTAAACCACCAAATTCAATTCAAAACAAAACCATTAAAACCAAGCTAAACCGAACCGGAGTCGCCTATATATGGTTTGGTATAAACATGACAAAGTATATACCAAGTTTCTTGGCTTGAGTGATGAGAGTAAGCTTTATAGAGTAGATATCAACATAAGTGAATGAAGCTTCAACAAGCTCTTTTCTTAACGAAATCACTCTTTTTTTGAGTTCAGAATTATAAAACCGAGCAATCTCATTACGAGGAATTGCACAACCATGACTATCAATCTGAAAATCTGGTACTGGAAACCGATCTAAAACATAAGGTAAACAACCAAGTGGAGCTGTGTTATGTATCCAGAATTTCCTTCCTCCTTTTTGATACACTTTCTACAGAGATTAAAAGGTTGTTAATTCAGTTAAAACACTAATCATTGTCATATCAAAATCAACAATCATTGCTTACTCTAATGGCGTTGGAAAATTGATCAAGAACATCTGGAATATAAGCCTTGATTTCATCATTAGTCATATTGAGTTTTAGTCCAGTAGTGAGATCATTCTGACCAATGTCAAATGTGTACAATGCTTGAGAGAAATACTCTTTTTTAGGAAGTAAGTTCTTAAACACTCCACCTGTAGTTCAAAATTGTTAGAATGTGATTGATATAGGAAGAGATCATTCTAATATAATATATATGATCTAAGCACTAATCCCGTCATTACCAATTAGTTTTAAGTTGGAAGCCCATAATTCATCAAAAACAATCCGATAATATATGGATAAACTATGAAACAGAACTACATTGTTCTTGTATGATTACAAATGTTGAGACTTTGAAGTACCTCGATTGCGAATGAGTTGAGATCGTCTGACAAAATCAGAGAATTGAACCAATTGAACATCAAGAGAGATTGGACTCGCACCACTAGAAATGGTGGTGTTTGGTGGTCGAACGGTGGATCCAGCGGTGGCGAAATTGGCACCATGGCTGAAGTTTGAACCAATGGAGTCTAAGAAAGCATTTAGGTATGGTAACTTTAACTCCTCCGCTGAATTTTCAACAAAAGAAACAAAATTCAATTATAAAGATTCCAACTTAAATTGAGAAACTTAAGAAATGTGTGTAAGAAAGAACCTATGAAGTCAATGATGAGTCGACCATCTGCGTAACGACCGGAAGGTGTGTGGAAGAAGGTTCGGCCATTTGGGGAAATGGCTTGTCCAAAGGCGGCGGAGAGACCACCGGTGTCGGAATTAGAGTCACCGAAGTTGAAAATGGCCGGAAAGCTACAAGAGGAAGTGTAACCTTCTGAAGAATGTATGAGACATGATATTAGTATGAATAACTTTACCAATAAGAGATTACTTTCCATTTTCTCCTTTTTGTCTGTTTGTTATCTTCTTCTGGTGTGTTTAAGGTACGAAAGAACTATATACTATTCATTCTCTGAAAAATTATAAAGTCTTTGTTTGTTTGTTTGTTTTCTTTCTTTATTATTTAACGTCACTTGGTTGATCTAAAGAACTATTACTAGGATTATTAAAGATCGGTCCTAGCTATTGCGTGAACGACTTTCAAGTTTTAATCTTGATCTAATCTTTCATGGCCTTTTATAGAGGTGTCAACTAATCGTTAGTCTACGGCTTTGTATTTGTTTGTCAACTTCCGCACCTAGGAGATATATGATATATATTTCTTATCGTTTATCGTTGTAAAAGTATAGATCATCATCTGTGAGGTGTACTTATTCACTATAAGAAGTGCCTTCACCTAATTCTGAAATGTGATCGTTTAGTACTACTTCCTATTTGAGATAACATTTGAGTCTAATCAGTTTTAAGTCCTTTTTGTTTTCGATTCTGCAATTGTTATATTAGCTTCCCTTCTCTGGATTTTGTTTTGGAGGTCCCAGTTTTGAATAGAACTTTGTATATCTCCAATGCTTTAGACGACAGGGAAAAAAGAAGCTATTGCGTCAACGACCCTCTTGCGGAACAATATTACCTCCGAATATTACTTCAGATATTCGAATAATAAAGTCAATGGTCACCCGACAAACTCATGTGACCCAAGTCTTTATTAATGTTAAAATGCTTAGATATTGAGCATCAAAGTCGTATATGCAAGTACAATTTATGAGTAATACGTGGAACTAAAGATTTAATATTTCTAGCATAACTCTATTAACTATATTCAATCATCTTATACTATATTCAAGTACCAAAAACTCGAGGCCGGAGAGAATCAAAGGCGGGTCACGAGCAAGAGACGAAGTATGCAGACGCAGGAAGAGAACTCACAAATAATAACAGACCAAAGTCAACAAACCCTGAGATCTTTATACTAGACGCATCAACCAAAGACCATATGCCTGTAGGTATTTCTCTACTCAGGAAGGAAACTATTGAACTTAGCTTTGAGCCATGACACTAAAACTTTGCCCAAAGGATCATTCTTTATCCAGAAAATTGACAATTTGTTGCTGTTTGAGTTCCAGAAGGCAAGTATCAGTCATCAAGTGATTCTGGTAAACAAGTATCAGTAGGCAAGTATCGGTCATCAATGTATAATTCCCAATCCCTCACAAGTTTTATAGACCGGTCAGATATCTTTTAAGAGTATCAAACCATCCTGCATCATTGTTTACCATGATCAATAAAGGGCTCATCCCCAAATATAACATTTGAATATTACCAAACGGCTGACTCTGGATATGATAATCCGTAGAGATATATCACGTACCTGAGGCGTTTTGCAAATTTGGTGTTGGGGGATAACCCACTCATTCATTACGATAAGCATAAAGTAGCACATCTCAAATTGTGTCTCAAACCAACCAAGGACAAGGTTTCCATACGGATCAACATATCAAAAGGAACGAGCACTTTAGGAACATAGTCGACTCTTGAGTTTAGGGCCAAAATAGAGACACATCTTCTTTCTCGAGCTATCCAAATACATTGAAGAAAACAGACCATCCACCACAACTTTAACTTCGCACTTGACAAGACAGCAGAACGCAGAATCCTTCCACTTCTTCAACTGCAGAATAAGATGTGAAGAGTTTTCAACATAAGCCTCAAACATTTATTGCCAGCACTTAATTATGCCGAGATATGACATGCTAGAACAAAAGTTGAACAATTCAAAGCATACATACCCTTTCGAGGAGAATTCTAGTGAAAGCCACCAGCTCTTGGGCGGTCGTATGGAGCACGACTGTGCCTCTCACCTCCTGGACCTCCACGGCTACCACCATCCCGGCTGCTACGTCCTCCAGCGCGTTCTCCACCACGATCAGGTCCATAGCGACTACCTCCACCTTCCCTACTACCATACCTATCATCTTTTGCAGCATACCTATCATCCTTTGAGCTGTACCTATCATCCTTTGAGCTGTACCTATCATCCTTTGCACTGTACCTATCATCCTTTGCACCATACCTATCGTCCTTTGAACTGTACCTGTCATCCCTCGAGCTGTACCTTCCCCCACCATCTCTACTACTTTCAGAAGGACACTCCCTTGCAAAATGTCCAGGCTTGCCGCATTTGAAGCAATCTCCACCACCTCCTCGCCCACCAGAGGGACGACTACGATCACGGTCATATGCACGATCACCACCACGGTCTCCATCACGATCTCTGCCTCCCCCACCCTGATGTGGCTGGGCTTTGTCAACAGTTATAGTTCGCCCATCTAAATCCATTCCGTTCATTGCTGCAATAGCTTCATCCATAGCCTTTTTCTCATCAAAAGTGATGAACCCAAAACCACGAGAGCGCCCAGAAAACTTGTCAAGAACCACCTGCATCAAAGATAAAGTTATCCCACAAAAAGAGTTATGACAATTTAAGCTAGACAATGGACAAGATCAAATTCAAACTACTAAGTAGACAGCGCGAGATACAGAGTTCTAAAGTGCAAAAACATGAACAAAAAACTTAATACATCATTCTCCGACAGGAATAGATGATAGCTGCTAAAAAGATAGATAAAAGGTTTTACCTTGGCTTCAAGGAGGTGACCATACTTCTCGAATGCATCTCTGAGGCCACGATCAGACGTTGACCAGGCAAGCCCACCAATGAAGCAGCGGTACTCCGGATCTTCTGACATTATCTAAAACAAGATGCCAAAATTTGTTCGAGTAAAGTTGATATAAATTAAGACTCCCAGAAAATTCAATAAACACATCACAAATTGAGCAATAAGAGTTTAAAAAGGAACTTTGAACTGCAGATCATTAAGATTTACACAGCCTGAAGACAACAATTTTCACATCAACAGCGTGACCAAATCTGAACATATCCCATGCCATGAAAATGATATACACGATTACTCACTTAAGATATGTATCCAAGAAGGTAATTCAGTCGTTATCTACTAGCCCAAAAAATAATTAGAAATTGAAATCGCGTGAAGTTTGGATAAACCCTAGAAATCTCGAATCAGAATCGGTACACGAATACGAGCAGAGACATACAAGAGAGTCAATCAATCAGTATGTAAATATATACAAAGTAGACGAAATGAGAATTAGTACCAGAGAGAGCAGAGTTTTAGATCTGATCGTACTTTGAAACAAAACCCTAATTTCAGAAAAGAGATGAGCAGCAGACAAGCTTTGACAAACTCACAGATGAAACAAAACGACGCGGTATATCGTACTCGATAGCATAACGGGGTAATTTCGTCATTTAATTATAATTATTATTTATATTGGGCTCTCTAAAGTAAATGGGCTTTATTGGGCCTAAGTACAGAGGTTTTATAGGCTAAAGATGAAACGACGACGTGTGGAGAAGACAAAAGAAGTGCCTATGTATCTGTTGTAGTCATGCATTGCTACAATGAAGAACGAACAGAGCAGGACCATGAGATTCAACTTCAATCGATACTAAATCTTTTGTTGGTTTAATATCCTTGCCACTCCATAGCTCGTGGCCATTACATGAAGCTCCTTCAAGATTCTTCTTGCCTTGAAGAGCTTTGGCAATGTCTGGTATTTTGGTTGATATTGTTGTCTTCACCTGATTTAAGTTGAAAAAAGCAATGTATACTTCTCCTCTTCTTCCTGTGGCTATCCAAGAACGAATTCCATTGGAGGTTGCTTCAGTTTCTGCAAGATAGTGACAATGTCAAGGATTAGAAAAGGGTATGTCTAAGAAGACAGAGATGAGAATTTAGTTGATCTAAAAGGAACAAACCTTTCACTGGGTTTAACACAGCGCAAAGACCGGAATAACTATTTTCTAGTGTTCCATTACTGTGGAGCTCCCACATCTGAAGATTGTAGTGCATGTCACAATAAGAAGTACTATGAAATTGAATTTTAGATACTTAGGTAAGCAATAGATATCGAGAAATCGCGGTACCTGATTTGCATCTAGTTTGCAAGGTGATAAAGCACCTCGACTATAATCTTTGGAAGTGAGTTTTTGCTTCGAGGAAGCACCTAAACAGGACTCTGCTTTATCATTTGTTTGTAAATGAAGCTTACCTTGATAAAGCTGGTTGTGTTTTACCTCCTCATCGCTGCACCAATATGTTGCAAATAAACCAGATGACAGTTTATAGTGTAAAGTGAGTGGAAAAAAAGTAAGTAATAAAACGAATCATACAAAGATAGAAGAGCTTTTCTGTTGTATAAGCAAAAGGGCTTCTCAAGTTTGTCACTCGAGTATTGGTTCCAACAGATTTGTCCACGATTCTTGTCTACAATGGACCAAGTGTTGGCTTTTGGTTCTTTGCAGCTAGTCAGACCAAAAGCATGTTTGATTGAAATGTTGTTTCCCGTTTGGTGATGAAGATGGCTTCTGTGCTTCCTAGATATTTTTCTCGTAGTGATGTAAGGAAACTGTAACAAAAACAAAGCGAGCAGAGTTTGAGGACAGAAATTTGTGAGTTGGAAATAGAGAGATGAGTTTTGAAGTTATGATTCTACAAACCTCCTTGTTATTAGAGCTGTAAGAATTTATTTCCAGTAGTGTAGGATTTGTGATCAGATTATAAGTAGTGTCATCGAGTTTTCTCACATCACCTCCAAACATGAGAGGGGACTTGGCAATAGACCACAATGTCATCTGAATAAGCCAAAATTAGCCTGAGAAATTTGAACTTGTGGTTTCTAATAAAGTATAAACTGTGAAGCTAGAACAATACCTGTGTCTTTTGCTCTTCAAAATTAAGATTACATGTTCGATGGGGTCCAAAGTTTGAACCTTAACCAAGCATCAAGACAAGTAAACATGAGTGGAATAATCTATAGGGTTTTAGAGCTAAAGTTCTGAGTCAAACCTGGATCAGTAAGCCATCCTAATGGTAACATATCTAGGTCAGGCCATGATTTTCCTTGTAGCCCTCGTGCACCAATCATACTAGAAGCAGATAAATCTCTGGAGGAACAGAAAACTATTTGACAACAAAGAAAGGTAGAAACATGGCAAGAGTATTTTTCAGCTTGAAACTTCACCTCGAGATATCAAAATGTGCCGCCACATCTTTCCATGTGTCCCAATCATCACCTGTTACTCTGTACATGTTAACCAACGGACTAACTTCTTTAGCCATAGTAGGAGTCACACTCATTCCAGGAGATATGGAGTACAAAACAGGCCGATCAAGCTCCTTCAGAACCTGCAGCATTAAAAACAATATATTTCATCCCTATGTATCTCTGACTTTAACCAGAAGATTGCTAGTTACTGCAAATCCAGTTTATGTACCTCCGAAACAAAAGTTATCTCCCCTAGATTGAAGTCGGTTCCAAATACACAGTCATGTTTTACTAAAGACCAAGAAAATAAGACAAAATTAAGATCATTTATATATTGAATTGACACAAAGAAGGTTATGTATAAGAAGTCAATTCTCTTACTGAAATCGACGCCCCATTCCGCATATTGTTGATAAAGTGACCTCAAGAACGCTTTTCCTGCACCTAGCTTGGTATTTACACTCATAAACCCATGTGACATCCATACACAAGCCTTCTCCTTGATCCCAATATCTTTAGCTCGCCACTGTCTACCAGATTCCACATAAATACCTCCCTTTAACCAAAAAAAATTGATTCAATTGTTACTTGCAGACAATCTATATAAAACCAGAAAGATCACAAAATCACATACCTTAACAGGATCCATAACAACAGTATTAGCGTTATATGCTTGTGTACTTATTCCTCCCATAACATGAATCCCAAATTTCAAACCCATTCTATGAACTTTCTCTGCCACCTCAGTGAAACCTTTGCCACCTTTAGAAGATGGCCATCTAGCCGGATCAGGATGTAACCTTCCCCATTCATCAATCACATCAAACCCAAAAGAGTCCACAGAAGCTCCTTCAACTTTCTTTCTATACCAAAGGTAATCCACCACAACATACTGTATCCAATTCCAATCCCACATACACAAACACAACACAGGCAATTTATTAACCCAAAATTTCACATGCAAAATGAAGAGAGAAACTCACTTCAAGTCGGTGTTTATGCAAATACCTGATAACCATGAGGACGAAGACGCTTAGAAATGTATTCAGCGCTCTGCAAGAACTCAGCTTCAGAAATAGTCCAGCAAAAGGAATCATACGAATTCCATCCTCTTGGAGGAAAGATAGCATGTTCTTCGTTTGACCTTGCGTTAATCAATAAACTGAAACGAAAATCAATATAGATCACTCACTTCAAAATCAGAATCAGAGTCGACCCATTTGCAATAAGAAGTGGGTTAAGCAAAACCACAGTGAAGCAAAGAAAAAAACGGTGGACTTTACCTAAATATGGCGAGATTGAAGACGATGAACAATAATATAGTGAACCGAGTCGACATGGTTCTATCTACAGATGGTCTGATCATAGCTATGAGACTCGATAAAGATGATGCCTTCTTATTCTGTTCTCGATTTTGTTTCCTCTTATGTTCATGAGAAGTTCAGAACTGAGAGAGAAAATAATACACAAGCTAATTAGATTATTAACCGTTAACTAATTTTTGTTTAAAAATGGAAAGTTGATTGTTAGCTACATTAATTAATGAATTACATGATTTACATCTTAGCTCAATTATCATAATTTGTAACTCAAAGAGATGAGTTTGAGTGTGGAATATGAAGGTCTAGTGGTTAAATGTCTTTAACTAATGGTTTAGTATTCTCGGATTTTGATTCTTCCCGCAACGAATGGAAGAAGAAATCTTTTTTAGATGTTGTGATTTATGCAATGAATTGTCGGTTCAGATAAAAAAAAAACACTGTTTTTTTGGTAAACCAAAAATTTGTAATTTCTAGGTGACTGCTGACTCTAACCACTAAAAATTCTCGCTACAATGGACTGGAATCTCCAAAACTAAAAATTGATGCATCATCATGGAGTTCCCTTTGAAGACCAGAAAAATCTATACGAATATCTCTCGTGTGAACACCTCTCCTAAAAGATGGATTCAAACCTGAGACCCTTTAGATTTTCAGTGTCAAGGAAACCACTGCCCCACTATCACTTAGGTCATAAACATGTATCTCCATTGTCATAAAACCAAACTGGTGTTATTGCATCGACACAAACATTGGCTTGTCCACTTCTCAAGCTAAAAGATGGTTCGAGTTGTTCTTCTCGAGTTCTGTACCTCAACAGTTCACGAAAAATATATCTTTGTTAACTTTTTTTTTTCTTCACTAGGAACTTTACATAATGTCAAAATGATTACAAAGGTAGTGAAGACTTAAAAAGATTTAAAAAGTTAAGAAGAAAAAAGAAACTACGAATCTCTATAGTCTGTTGCTTCTGAGACAAAATCCAGACCAAAGTCATCTCCTCTTTTAAAACCAAACAAAAGCATCATCAAGCTTTACACATGCATGGAGTGAGAGGATTCTCCCAAAGGTCGTAGTTAGGGAAAGTTTCTTCAGGCAAACCAGTTCGTGTTTGATGGGTTACAACTACATCTTCAACAAAAGTAGCCCAACCCATGTAAGGATCCCCAAATGATTTTGACATCAAACCTTTGTCAGGTTTGATTGATTTCTGGCGATGACCCATATATCTGCGTGCTCCAATGATCAGTTTTGCAAAGTTTCCACCGTGTGTCATCACAAAAACATCTGATTTCAAGCAGACCAAGAAATCTAGAGCTGCGAGGCTTGTTACGTGCTTTCTAAAGGTTGCTAGTTCCTCTTTGCCAGCTAAATCTTCCTTTGTTACCTGTTTCAAAGAACACAGTTTTTGTGAGAGATGAGGATATGTTGATTCAGAATAGATAAGGTTTGGTGTAGAGCTTACCAAATTTGGGAACATGTTTCTTAGTGGAGCCATGCGGTTTTGGCCACCATAGACTTGACCAGATGCTACATATATTTGTGTTTCTTTTGGATAACCCATTGCACGTAGGATCACAGCAACTTCTCCTGGCTCAAGAGGGCATCGACCTTCTTTGCGCTTCTGCAAGGCTAGCTGCCAGAGATGCGAACCATTCTGCAATACATGTCAAACAAATTCATTAAGGCAGTGGTTGAGTTTATTCAGCCACCAAATAAGTGTCATCAACCACGTATAAATGTTACCTTGAAACGCCGAGGCCATTCCTTTTGTCTGTATACTGCCATTTTAGCTTTCTCTTCCCTTGTCCCCACAAAATCACAGAAAGATAGACCAACCATTCCTTTCTCGAATCTAAGATGAAGAGCCCTATACAAGAAACATGTATAGTTTTGAGTCGAAACAATGCATGAGGTCCCAAGTTAAAACAAAGTTCAAGATGTCTGATATCTCCATACATGTATGGATTCGGATTTCCAGTGCGATTTCTCATTCTAGAAACAAGTGAATCAGCCATCTGCTCTATCTCTGGGAGAAATTTAAGAGCATGATAATTTACACGGCATCGTAATCTGTTGATTTCTTGAGGTACATTGTCATACCTGAAAATTTCCAGCACCATAAGAATATATCCTTCATAGTCTATAAGAAAAACTCTGAAAGCACCCTAAACAATAGAATATAGTGTATACCCAAGTCGATCGACAAAAGGCTTTAAGGCCATTATCTTCTTCTCCTTTATCCGAGGTAAAACATTGTCTATATAAAATTGGGCTGCTGCATATTTGGGAATGTTTTTGACTGTTCTTCTGCAGAAGACAAGGAAATAACTCAATCAACATCATATATACGCAAGGAGCACCCTGACTATACATGCTTGTTTTTGAAAACTTCAAAGATTTAATCATCAACAATATATGAAGAGTTGGAAAGCAAACCTTATACTAGAAAATAGCTCCGTTTTATCAGTGAACCAGTCAGGTATGTCTCGAACAATTCGGACATCATCTTTCAAGTAATCAATGAAATGATCTACATCAAAAATGTCTTCAAATTTCCTGCAACAAAAGTTAACAAATTCAGTAAATTTGAGACAAAATAGAGAGAACAACTTAGCAATTAAAGAGGAAATGAAAACAAAATCCAAAAGCTTATTACGTTGTGTCTTTCCAAATTTGGTCTTGCTTCAGTACTGGTAGAATTAGAGTTGCATTCATAATCTTGGCAACAGCTACCGCATTGCAGATCTGAAAACATAAGCCACAAGAGGGCATGAATCAATCTTCCAAAACGCAAAAAGATAACAACAGCCATCTGGCCAATGATCCATGACTGGACACTGGAAATAGGAAAAGGAGATCAAAGCACAAACGATACATACAGCAATTCGCTGCTGATTCAAACCACCTTCAGCATGAATGAAAACATAGCCATTTGTTTCGTTCTCAGGAGGAAGATCTGAAAAAAGACAGTTGATGAAATCTACTAAGCTGACCGCCAAATCAAGACAAAAGACTCGAACTAACACGGAAAGTAAGCTCAAGAGCAGATGAAAATGACAATGGCGATCCTCTAGCCTTTGATACCTGAGATTCCACCAATCCGTCGCTCAGCGCATGGCTTCCAAGAAGTAGTTGCAGACAAAGGATTTACCCACGGAGAAGGTGACTCTTTCACCTAGAAATGCAAACAAACACAAAATTCAATCTAGAGGATTCAAAGCTTATGCAATCAACAAACACATACCAAAGTGTTCAAACACTTACATGAGGACAGTTGAGTACAATTCCATCTTTTTTACACAAATATGGTGCGTTCTGCAGAAAAGTAGATACACATTGAAAGGAATCTTAGTTTGAGTATAATGTAAATCCCAAATCACCAATAAACCTTTTTTCTACTTTCCCAAAATCAGTTTGAGCATAGAGTCCCAAATCGACTCAGCGATACAATACCAGAAGATTTCAATTGCGTAGATCGATATAAAACACTTACCAAGTGATTAATAATCCCATACATGGAGATCAAACTTGCAACACCGAGAATCAATATCAATAGAATCGATATTCTATTCTTCTGAGGAGAACCCCTAGGATCATCACCAAAGAAAGGAAACAAAGAGTGAAACCAGATCGGACGGTCTCGATCTCTAGAAGTATGACGTGGGCGACCATCTTCGTCATCTCCGCCGTTGGGAGAGTGATCGTGTACATGAGGCGATGACGAGTCTTCATCTCCGGCGCCGGCGCCGCCACGTAAAGGAGAGGAAGAAGATCGGCTCCCTAAAGAGCTCGAGTGCCGTAACTCCGCCATTGCTCGCCTCGGACTAAACGTCGCCAGTTTAGAATTTTATATATTCTCTCTTTCTTCTTCTTCTCTGTAGATAACAACAGTTTTTTTTAGCTTAACTATGTGAGCGCTTCCATGTGAGAGGAGCTTGGAGACTCGAACACTTTACAGAGAGAAATAAATTGTTATTTTCTCTTGAAAGGCTTCAATGTTCATCTCCTTCAAAGTCAACACTCTCTACACCATGTAGAGGATTAGGATTAAGGTATTTTACAAACGCATCCCTATAACTTATTAGAATTTCATAATCACCCCTAGATTTTTTATTTATTAATCTCCAATTTCTCTCTACAGTGAGTATAAAAACCGAAACAAAAAAATCAAACCAAACTGAATCAGTATTCAGTTTGGTTTTGATTCTTGGTAAAAATCATTCGGTATCAAAATTATAATATTTCGATTTTCAATTTATTTCGGTTTTAACCAAAAACCATAAGTAACTAAATATAAACCAAAGCTAATTTGTACTATTAACTGATTATACTTATTTTTGTTGGGTTTTTTGTTACTTTTTTATTATTTCTTAACTATTATGTTAATTATTGTACTAAAAATTTAAGTTATTTGATTATTTTTGATTACAAATAATTATTTAGAATTGAACCGATTAAAAAACAAAACTATTTTTAATATAAATTAATTTCTGTTTCAAATACTTACTTGAAATTGAAACCGCGAAGAACCAAATTAAACCAAATTTTGTTTGTGATTTTTTTTTTGAAAAAATTGACTAATATAACCTACTTTATTTTACATATTATTAAGATAACCTTTTTTTTATAATTACTTAGATAACCTACTTTTTCAAATATATCTATTTTGCCCTACAATACAAAAAAAACTCAGGTTAGATCACGTTGAATGCTTCCTTTTCTTTTTTTCGTTTAAAATTTCTCTAAAATCAAAAACTCTATGTTCTAGTTTCAATTCTAGGTAATTGAAGGTGTTTGACGAATCTGCTCATCTTCAGGTTTGTTTTCATTGAATTGTAGTGATTCTTAAACAGAAACTTTGTTTTTTCATTGATTTTTGATTCCTAGACTTAGAAAACATACCCTAAATATAGTTTTCCCTTTTGTTATCGCGAAACATTTTCGATCGATCGTTTTGTATATGGATCGATCGATCCTGTTTGTTCTGTTTTTTCTGTTTTTTATCTACATAAACCGATCGATCGGTCTACACTTCTGATTTTTTTTTTCATTAAATTGGTCTTAGCCCTGAGTATTTGATCCTAAATTATTTTTTCCTCGCAGGATGACTACAAAGAAGAGCAATGAGTTAGGATTACCGCAACGATGTTTTACCATTGGGACTGAGCCGAAATTCAAAAAAAATATTAACTACCATTGCAAGCCTAAGTGGTTAGAAGAAGTTAGTTATGTTGTTGGTGAAGAAGTGTGGAACAAAGTAAGAGATTCTGCATTGGGGGTTATCGTAAACTTCACTGACAATAAGTCCACGTGGTCTTCAAAGGTTATGGAGTATATTCTTCAAAAACAGCTTGTGTAGGAAAAAACATGAGATATGGTGTTTGTATTGTAATACACCTACTTGATTTTTCCTAGCGGAGTTTGAAGCCATAACGACTCTGAACTGTTCACCATTTCCAGTTGATAATGAGTTGGATGTAAGTACTACTACAGAATATGACTTGTTTTGGGAAAAGTTAAAATTGAAAGGAAAAAGTCCATGCAAGAAGGATTTGAAAGTTGTATGTGGAGAAGTAGCTACTTGGTCTACTGAGGAGAAAACTCGATTCGTGTATTTGTCAATTGCATTAGTTATTTTGGGTTACGACGATAAGGTGCATCTTAGTCATTCATTAGAGAATATGGTTTTTGATTTGGGTAGATTTGAAAAGTATCCATGGGGAAAACTTGCTTTCAAGGAATTGATAGTTTCAGTAAAAGGTGTAGAATATAGAGCAGCTTCATGCACTATTCATGGGTTTATACAGACACTCCAAGTATGGGCGTATATTGTTGTACCTAATCTTGGTGCGAAAACAGGTAGACCATCTCATGATGATTGTCCTCTGCTCCTAAAATATAGAGGTACAAAAAGAAAAAAGAGTGTTGACATCCACACAATTGTACTATAGAATGATGTATTATTTTTTTTCATTTTTTTTATTTTGCTAATTTTTAAGTACCATTTTTTTTTGCTTGTGTGCAATGTAGAGCAATGTAACTCCTCTAATCAGCGATTTGCCACCTCCTATTTGGGAAAAAGAACGTACTGAAAAAAAATTGATGTTCTTCTTGAGGCCATTATGAAAGGTGGTTTGGGTTTAGTTATTTGGGATGATGTGGGATTGAACAGTGTAGTAGACAACGAACCCGATGACAATCGTAATGGAATTGAAGAAGAGGTCATGGTCAAAGAATCAAGTAAACAGAAAAAACAAGGGCAACAAACGTGGGTGGAGAAAAAGAAATCGGATGGTTCTAGATTTAATTTTTTCAATGAGACAGTTGAGGATTTACAAGCTAGAAAAAATGTACTTGAGGGTGAATTAGATGATATGAGGAAGAAGATGAAACTCTTTGAAGATTTGCATATAAGAATTAATTTTCTTGAGGAAGACGTGAAGAAGAAAGATTACGAAGCGATGCTTCTTAGAATTTATTTTCTTAAGAAAGAAGTAAAGAAGAAAGATTATGAAGCGTTGCTGCTAAGGATTGAAATGCTCGAGAAAGAGGTGTTTAGAGGGAAGTCGAAGACTTCAGAGGTAGGTCGCAATATCTTGGAGTTTTAATATCAACTATTATTTTGTATTATTAATAGTTTTTTTATTTTTAGACCAATACACAACATTTTGAAATTCCTTCGCTGAGAGATAAAGATTTAGGTGATGTGCCGACCTCTGAATTGCTGGCAGATTTACGTGAAGCGAAAATTACTTATTAGAAATTGATATCATCCGATGATGAAAGCATAATAGAGGGAAGCTACCTTACTCAAAAAAAGGTACGAAGATTTGTCCCAAAAATCTTCCTCTGTGAAGATATTTGAACCCAATTCGGCACTACCGAGGAAAAGTAGTGAGAAATGTATGAATATAAATGCACTAAAAAAGTTGGTTAAAGACGCTAATGTCAGAGGGAAGAGCACAAGAGTTATAAAACCTGGACTTTCATTAGTAACACCATATAAGGTGTACGACTCTGCTATCGCAATCACAAATAAACGTCCGAAGACCACTATGGGGGTTCAATATGATCCATTTGCACTGGTGAATTCTCATAAAAGTAAGGTCTTTAATGATTGGCTTGTGTTAAAGCTGTAAGTACTAACACCCTGATTTTTTTGTGTTCAAACAGCATTTAATTATACATGCTATTAACTTTTACTTTTAACTTTCAGAATTTATCCAACAGACTCTGGATACAGTGGCGAAGAGTTTTTTGATTTACTACAAATACCACAATGGTGGCTAAGTTCGTTGGTATGTAAGTCACGTTTATCATGTTTATTGCTTTATAATAACATTTTATGTTGCATTTACAGCATACCGAGTGCGCGATGAATATGTTGCGGTTGAGATTTATGAAGAATCAATCTATGTTCAGAAGTAGGAGAATCGCTTTCCTCGATGCTTGTTTCACTGCTTTTTGGTCCTCAAAGTATAACGAGTTCCTGGATTCGAAAGATGTGCCAATTTTTTCCAACGGATCACATCAATACGCCAAGGGTGAATTGCCTGAATTTGCTAAAACAAGGATGTCTTGGAGGCTTGACGTAGATGATATTTACTGTGTACAAAATGTCGGTGGAAACCATTGGGTTGCTCTCGTTATTTCTATCCCAGGTCGATCCATCGAAGTTTTAGATTGTGGGTTTAAGGGCACTTCGAATGAGGGTATTATCCAAGCAGTGAAACCAATAGCTCATATGCTACCCCATCTTCTTCGTGCTGCAGCACCAGAATTTTGGCAGACTTGCAGAAAGTCTGCCAGAATTAAAAATTTTATAAAACAAAACCCAAAAATCAAATAATTTGCTTGTATTGTTACCTGAAAATTCATAGGCAATGAACTCTGGTTGATGGAACCCACCATAATTTAGAAAGTATTGAAAACAGAGAAGTTCTTTTTAGTTTATATACTTTTGAAAAGAAAAAGAATGTTCTTTTTAAATACCTAGAATACTTCTATTTTCAATTAAACTTATTCAAATCTTTACAAATTCTCTAACAATTTTAATTTTTAAATATAAAAAAGAACGCTTTCTTTTCTATTTTGAAAAAGGTTACAATAGTAATCTATAAAATAGTTTATGAAAAAAATGAGTTATATAAGTAATTTTTTAAAAATAAATTATTTAATTAATTTATAAAATAAAGTGGGTTATTATAGTAAATTTTTTTTTTTATCAACAAAGTAGAAAAAAATAAAAATCCATCCTAAACGAACCAAGAAAACGAATGTGCAGGACTAAGTGTGATTATTCCGCCTCATTTAATTTGTTTTTTCTTATTTGATGGTAATTTTTTGTGGAGAAACTTATGTGTGTGAGAGTAAGTGACATACATGTTTTGCAATAAATTCTTTATCAGTTTAAAAGTGGCTTGAACAATGGTCTTTGTGTGTTGAAAAATCTGACAAGTAATCAATGATATTTCTTTCTAAAGAAAGCTATTTTATGGTTACTCGTCCACTTGTCTCTTAGATTGCGAATAACACTGCACCATAAATATCGATTGGACTCTATATCATACCTTTTTTGGTCTATTTTTATCCCAAAATTTTGATTTAACAGAGTAGTCTATACTTAAATTTTTGGTCTAATTCTATATAAAATATGCGTGCAATGTATAATTATACCTAAAATTATATTGTAACTATCGAATTTCCAGATATAGTATATGAAACCGGTCTAATTACACAAATTGCTGAATAATTATGGTTTTGTTATAAACTAATAATTGATTACGATCTTAAATAATTAATTGACCAAATCTAAACCCGACCAAATTTTAAATTGACAACCAAATTTGAGCGGGTAAGGATAAACGTTGTCTATTTAACATTTGGTCGAATCTAAAATTGGTTTAGGTCTGGTCAATTAATGGTTTAACATTATAACCAATTGTTGATTTACAACAAAACCATAATTATCAAGCAATTTGTGTAATTAGACCAATTTCGTATACTATGTGTGGAATTCGATATTAGTATCTAATTTTGGGTACAATCAGACATTGCACACATACTTGAATTGGAATTAGACCGAAAGTCTAAATATAGGCTAATCTTTTATTATATCAAAATTTTGAAGTGAAAACAACCTGGTCGATCCTAATTTTTTGTCACCTAACTTGATAAAATCATAAAACCAAGCAAGAATGTAATTAAACTGATAAGACAGTGATTTATTAGTTTGGTTCAGTTGTGCAAGCTTTGGTTTGGTTCAAATCGGTTCAGAATTGGTTAAATCGGTTTAATTCAGTTTGGTTTGGTTAAAATGTCTGCCCCTAATACTTATGCCCATTTCCTCCACCGCCTTAAACCTAAGAGTAAGGCTTTCAAATTGGCTCTTTGATCTCGCCGGCGAGATTCCGACCGGTAAGTTGAAATCAGATCCGATTGATTTCTCTCTCTAATCCTCCACACCTTCTCAGCCATGACTTTTGAACTTAAATTTTGCAGAAAACAAGTAATAGAGAGAACATTTTCCGGAAAAAGATGAATACGATAGCGAAGCAAGTTACGGGATTTGTGACTCGGACGAGTCAGAACCATCAGTTTCTCCAGGAGCGTGGGATAAGAGTGAAGGTGTTTTCCGGAGATCTAGACAGAGCGCTGACGATTTTGCAGAGGAAGATGCAATCGAGTGGAATGGAGAGGTTGATTAAAGCGACCCCGACTAATCACATTAAGAATTCGGAGAAGAAAGTGCTTGCTAGGAAGAATCTTGAACGCAGAATCAAATCTATTGACTTTGCACGCAAATTACAATCGATCCTCATTAAGAAAGTCAGGTATGTTTCGGATTTCTAAATCTTTGCATTGAGGGGTTTAATGGTTGTTGTTTTGATTGGGGAGGTCTCTGGAATAATGTTAGTTGTATGCACACTTGATCAGCTTATGTACTGTGTTGGTTGATTGGCTCTGTTTCTCCACCATTGTTGCAGGATACTTTGTAGCTATGATGAGTTTCAATAGATTCTGATAGTTCTCATTTCTTTCTTTGCAGAGGTTTGTGAGAGCTGAGTGAGAGCAACAGTGCTGCCAATATAACCATTTGTCATCTTCTAAGCATTCAATTTTCTGGGAATTTGGTATGTGATATAACACAGTTGTTGCCCAGATTTTTCTATTCATGTTGAGCTTTGATGGATGGAACCAATGTGGAATTGGTATAGCTTTGGATTACGAATAGTTGTGTACTCTTTGAATAATCTTAGCCCGATACAGAAAGGCTTCTCTTTCTTAAGTTTTTCATATTATTAGGAAGAACATCGGATCCAAAAAGTACAATTACTCAAAGTTGTTTCTAGGATCATAGATAGTCTATGCATGGTACGGGGCAGTGGGCTGCTTCTATGCTTAGGTTGTCTTTCTTGTTATAGCCATTCTAATCTCTGAGAGATGGTTCTACTTTCGTCATGTTTCAAGCTTGGGATAACTCTTTGAAAGTCGTTCACACCTTCTTTTCCAGCAAATACATTTTACTCTCCGATCTTTGATGGCTCCCAAGATTGCTGGAAAGTTCCTTTTGTATTGCTTCAGTTCGTTGTTTGCTTCCAGCTTTTGACTAGTATCTGCTTGGTCAGGCTTGGTAGCTGTTTTTGTAAACTTCTGCAGGAACTGGCATTGCAGAATCTGAGTTCCATATTTGGTCTTGCGGATATTGATCCGAGTACATATCTGCAAAAGCAAAGTTTTCTCATCAGATTTGCACTGCCGGCAAGAACCAGATTATGTCATTCTCGATCTTAAGGAGTCATAACCTAATATGTTCATAGTTTAATGATATCTAACAAGTGCGACCTCTCTGGATCTGTCTTATAGAGGGATGTATCAGCTTGCATTAAGGACTCATCCTCTTTAGTCTTCTTCTTTGAGAAAGTTCTCGAACAGGATCTAAGTCACCATCTTAAAGATTAGAACATAATGGGTTTATTTTCCCCACCTACCAGAAGTATGATATTGTAAAAAGGATATATAGCTTCCTCAAAGCAATGAACCATCGAAATTTTACTCAAAGGAGTATAATTTTTGGAGTTCAAAACGATGATAGCTCTATGACCTGGTACGCAACAAAACCTTCATTCAAAAACGTTTTACAAATTGAGGATAATAGGATATAGGTTTCTGAGCTGCTGAATCTGGCTAATTCTACTTTTATTGCTTTTGAGTTGTTCCCAAAATGCTATCGTTATTTGTTAAAAGTTCATTTCATTTTCTCTGATATATACGCATCAGAGAAACCTCTAGTGAATCAGCATCTTTCCCTGTACCTATAAGTCCTTGACTTCTCTATCGCGTTTTAGAGAATTTCTACTAAGTAATTACAATTTTCATTGGACGAGAAAAGAAAGAGAGAATATCTTTTTGTTTTATCTTAAGAGAGATTACGAAACTAGTTTTGAATTAGTGCAAGGAATCTACAAAAAGATTACTTGCTTCATTCTATCATTTTCCTACTTTATATTGTTTTCTAGAGTTTATGTCCAACACCAAGAATCCGTAGTTGAACTTCTCACCAAGTTATTCTTTATCTCTCTCTCATTTAGAAAACAGAAACAGTTCAAAAATCTCTCCTCTGTCATTCTTTCATCTCAAGTCTTGACTCAATTCGCCTTTGATGCTTTTTTAGCTTCTCTTCCTCTTAATGTCTCATCATCATCACCATGAAACCAACCCTCATTTCGCTAGACTTCCATCACAGAATCAACACCTCCAAGATGGTGCTTCAACCTCACAAACATCTCCTCATCAACCACCAATTCCGAGCCGCAAAACCCCGAAATCTCAGAAAGTAGTACCTGGAATCTTAATCAAGCCTCGAGGTCGCCACCGTGAAACTCCAATCCAAGAACCATCACATTCTGTAATACCTTTACCACTAAGTCCAGAAGACAGACTACCACCACGAGAAACTCCAAACTCTGGAAAAAAACCTGTGTTTATAAGCCCTGAAGAGAAACTACCACCACGGAAAATTCAACACTCTAAAACAAGACCAGTACTTTTAAGCCCTGATGACAGACGGAAAACTCCAAACTCTACAACAAGCCCATTACTCTTAAGTCCTGAAGATCATCATCTTCAGGATCATCAACCTCAACAACGACCTCCACCACCACGAGGCGGATATGGATCAACATTACCTCCAATACCAAAACCAAGTCCGTGGAGAAAAACTGGTCCAACACCATCACCGAATCAACGTGCTAGTGGCCGACGTTTACCACCTGCTGCAGGAGAGACAAATGCAATGACATGGTCAGCTGCATTTTGCTGTGCAATCTTCTGGGTCCTTCTTATTCTAGCTGGTCTAATCGTTCTTATCGTTTACCTCATATACCGTCCTCGCTCTCCTTTCGTCGACATCTCAACAGCTAACCTAAACGCTGCTTACCTCGACATGGGATTTCTTCTAAACGGAGATCTAACCATTTTAGCAAACTTCACAAATCCAAACAAGAAGTGCAGTGTGGAGTTTAACCACATAACGTTCGAGCTTTACTATTATAACACACATATCGCGACTCAATACATTGACCCTTTCAAGATTCCTAAGAAAATGTCCATGTTTGCGAATGTTCATCTCGTGAGCAGTCAGGTTCAGCTTCAGCCAACGCAGAGCCAAGAGCTACAGCGTCAGATTGAAAATGGTGTGGTTTTGTTGAACCTAAGAGGAACGTTTCACGCACGTTCTAACTTAGGAGCATTGTTTAGGTACTCGTATTGGTTACATACTCATTGCAGCTTTTCATTGAATAGTCCTCCTTCAGGAACTTTGCGAGCTAGAAGATGCAGTACCAAACGCTAGCGTTTGCTCCTTTCAATTTTTTTTGCCATCCTTTAGAAATAATTATCTGTATGATTGATATTTCAAGATTAATTAATTGTAAAATCATTCGATTTAACTGCATCATTAGTTTTTGTAAAGTATAATGTTCTTAACTTAAGTAGCTGATTTAAGACATCTAAATTACACGGAACAGAAAAGAATAATATCCAAACTGTATATTTAATGATATAAGAAAACAAAAAGCTTCAAATCTACTAAAAAACTTTGTAAACTTATTCGATTAAGAAAGGTAACCGGAATTTAAAATTAAGGTCGACATTTACCAACTAAACCGAAAGAGGACATAACCAGGCTTAGACGATACAATATGACCTAAAATGACTCAACCCAGGTCAGTTTTTTCGGGTTTTGGTTCATTCGCATTTAAAAATTTGGTAACTATATAGATACCAACTAAAATCTGGTTTGGTTTTCTTTCGTATCGGTTCCAAATGAATATTTAAAATGTGAACTGAATTATACTGAAGATAATTTTGATTTTTAATTGGTTCGGTTTTGAGTAGCCAAACACCCGGAAAACTAGCCTAAGCTTTTGGTTATTCGGTTTTGTTTAGTTCAGTTCTTTCGGTTTTTGGTTCCAGAAATTTGGTAACCAATGTATACCTAACTAGATAACTTTCGGTTCTCGGAACCGAACCAAAAACCGAAATTACTTAAAAATTGGAATCGAATGGTTCTTTTTAGAAACTAAAACCGAATCGAGAACCAAAATTACCTAAAAGTTAGAACCAAACGGTTATTTTCTCAGAACCAAAACCAAACTGAACCAAAATTTTTGGGTCGGTTCAAGTTCGGTTTTTGGTTCTAGTTATTATGCCAAGGTCTAAAAAAACTATGATTATTTGTAGTCAAAATAACTAAATTCCGAAGAAATATGATAAAAACCAAATGTACCAAAATACGGAACCGTTTAGTTAAACCGAAATTGAACTGAATATAGTTATCGGACAATCTGAAAATTGTACTAAAAGAAAAACAACAACATGGTTCATTTTATTCATACATGAACAACTACACAAAACAAGAAAACACAGACAACACAATACAAAACTCAACTGAAGAACACAAAAACTTATATAAGAACAACTTCAGATTGATTATTAAGAAGAAAATTTCAGACCAGAACCTTGAAACTTCTCATCCATGGATCTATCAATTTCCACTGCCAAGGACTCACTTAAAGTATCACTCCATCCTCCAATCTCTCCTTTCCTAAAGAAAGCTTTAGACTCCACTCCACTTGACACTTTCCCTTCTTTATTAACTTTCATATTACTTAAGCTCTCAAAACTACACAACCTCACAATCTCTCTCATTTCTTCTTCCTTTATAAAACCACATCCCAAGAACTCAGCGATTCGCTTAATCTCTACTCCGGTCTGAGTTTTAAGCTCCTCATACGTAACAAACAAGACCTTGTTTGGATTCTCGCGGCTAGCATAACAATACTCCAATATATGATCCCAAAAGGGTCCAGCTATAACTTCCCTTTACAAAACGCTTCAACTGCTTTTTCAATCGGATAATCCGCGGTTTCTTTAGGAGCAAGCTTCTTCCCAAAATGCCATAAGGACACAAACATGTCCTTAGGATTCCTACAACAATACACAATCTTACAAGACAAGCTCTTAACAGACTCGGGCAGCGAAAAATGTGATATATGCATGCTCATCAGTCTTGGATAAGGCAACCCGAAGAAATCGAAATCGGGAGAATCGTAGTAAAGTCCTTCCAAGAATGGTACAAGATCGTGTGGATTTGTAACCAGAAGGGGATGATTACCAGTAGAAGAAACTGGAAACTTGTGTGGTTTTGTTGAACCTAAGAGGAACGTTTCACGCACGTTCTAACTTAGGAGCATTGTTTAGGTACTCGTATTGGTTACATACTCATTGCAGCTTTTCATTGAATAGTCCTCCTTCAGGAGCTTTGCGAGCTAGAAGATGCAGTACCAAACGCTCCGTTTGCTCCTTTCAATTTTTTTTGCCATCTTTTAGAAATAATTAATTATCTGTATGATTGATATTTAAGATTAATTAAATGTAAAATATCATTCGATTTTAATTGCGTCATTAGTTTTGTAAAGTATAGTGTTCTTAACTTAAGAAGCTGATTTTAAGACTTCTAATGTTACACGAAACAGAAAAGAATAATATCCAATTTATAATTAATGATATAAGAAAACAAAAAAGCTTCAAATCTACTAAAAGACTTTGTAAACTTATTCGATTAAGAGAGTTAACCACCATTACTGAATGAGAGAGTTCCAAAATTGACCTAAGGTTTGGGTCAATTGCAAAACTAATCTCCTTTTATTTGGTTAAAATTTTTTTGTCCATTTTAACTTTAATCTTCTCTTATTTCCGATTTTGCCATTCTTTTGTTTTTTTTAAACCATAAAAACTTAAAAAGACTAAAATGCTATACAAATCTAAACTATTTACAAAATTGTCATCTTCTTCAATTCTTCACCCACTATTACCAACCAAAATTGAAGCTCTAAATGCACCACCACCAACCAATTTGGACCACATTATGCTCTATCACCCTCTCTAACCTCACAATCTCTCATTCTCTCTTTGATTTCATGTAAAATACTCACTAATTTTTGTTTTATATTTATTAAGATTCTTAATATTACATTTTTTGGTGCTAATTGTAGCTAAGAATACCGATTTAAAGTTTAGGAAGACTTTCTGCGCATTCAAAAAAGGTAAAGATGATCTTAACTCAAATCTAACTAAGTTCTTGAAGATTTTCGGAAATTTGCCGAGAGAAGACTTCTCTTGAAGTCTGTAGTTAAATGTAGACTTCAATAGAAGTCTACTAGTCAACACAAATGTTAGTTTGCAACTGACCAATTTTCTGGGTTCGAAGAGTAGACTTCAAGAGAAGTCTGCACGTTTTTCTTTGAGCACAAAAAAACATTTCGCAGAATTCATGTGAAGTTTGCGAAAATTTGGGTTAGTTTTGCAATTGACCAGCAGTTTGACTTTTATAGGAGACTTCTATTGATGTCTGCGAAAATACTTCCCATGTAGACTTCAATAGCAGACTTCTACTGAAGTCTACTTTTTGTTATGGGGGTTAGTTTTGCAATTGACCAAAAATAGCAAATTTTGACTAAAAACCCGCAGTCTTCACATGAAGAGTAGACTTCAAAGATAAACTTCAAGAGAAGTCTGCAAACCTCACAGACTTCACCTAAAGTCTAGTATTTAAAATTAAAATGTTCATTATTTATTTAAATAAAACAGATTTCTATTGAAGTCTCCGCTACTTTTGAGTAGACTACTATTGAAGTCTGCTTTTGTCGCAGACTTCATGTGTAGACTTCACTAACATGTATTTTCCCGAGTAGACTTCTATTGAAGTCTACGCAAACATGTACTTTTCTTGGAAAATAACGCAAACTTCAATAGAAGTCTACTATATTCCCGCAGACTTCATTTTGAAGTCTACTTAAAAAAGTTAACATTTGGTGAATTGCAAAACTAACCTTTTTTTTTGGAGACTTCAAAATGAAGTCTGCGCCAAAAAGTCAACATTTGGTCAATTGCAAAAATAATCTAATGAAGTCTGCGTATGTAAATAGTAGACTTCTATCGATGTCTGGTTTTGATAGAGTAGACTTCATGTGAAGTATACTGTTTATACCTGGAGACTTCATGTGTAGACTTCATGTGAAGTCTACAACGTTAATTTTGTAAAAATGCATTTAAACAAGGTTTTAATTTTCATTATATTTTTTTTGTATTTTTATCATGTGTGTTTGATATTTTGTTTGCTTCTGTACAAGTCTAACATGATTATATATTACTGTTAAGTTAGTGTAAATTTTAGAAATAATATAGGTAGTTAGCTTATTCAAAATAGACTTTACTTGAAGTCTACTAGGAGTAGGCTTCAGATGAAGTCTACAATGTAAATTTTATAAAAATGCATTTATAGCATGGTTTAAGTTTTTTAAAAAATATTTTGGTATTTTTCCTATGTCTATTTGATACTTTGTTTACTTATGTACAAGTTTAACATGATTATATATTATAGTTAAGCCCGTATAAATTTTAGAAATAATCTAGGTAGTTAGCTAATTCAAAGTAGACTTCACATGAAGTCTACTTTGAGTAGATTTCATGTGAAGTCTGCTACGTAAATTTCTTTAAAAATGCATTTAAAGTATATTGGAATTGTTTTTATATTTTTCATAGGTGCATTTGATAATGTATTTATTTCTTTTACAAGTTTAACATGTTACTATATTATAGTTATGACTGTATAAATTTTACAAATAACTTAGGTAGTTATCTTATTTAAAGTAGACTTCACATGAAGTCTACGTCTGTGCAGACTTCAAGTGAAGTCTACTATTTCTCAAAAAATCTTGTATGTGGTTTTTTTTGTATAAGTCTACTATGTTTATTTTCAAGTATTAGTTCATCTACCATCATTTTGGCCACATTATTTGTAATTTTTGAGTTTGTTGATTCCTTGTTATATTTAATCTTTTTCTAGTAGTGAATTAGAGAAAGATATAGAATAATTTTATTAAAGATGAAGAAACCACCAAATATTCACTTATGACAAAGCCATACTAAAAATACTAAAAGTTTAATTTACAACATAAATTATTGAGGTTTAAACCATGGATTTACATTTTTCTCATTACATCTATAACAAACATCATCTTTTCACCCACAATTTCTCCTTAATGGACTTCCCCAAGCATAGTTTGATGTCCACTTTCTCCTCATTAGGATGACTTATATTATACATTCAAATGATGATGGCCGTAAAGCAAAAGGACCTATATTATACACTCAAATGATGATGAAATACATATATGACCAATGTAGCATAACCAATGAGATGGCAATCCCTAAAATTGATATACAAACACAACATTAGATTTTAGTTAGTAATAGTTCACAGCAGCAATGATCACTTAAAAAATATGAATTAAAGATCAAGTAACTCAAGTGCTCTAATCAAGTAACACGGGTTCAAAGAAAGCACTCAACCATTATAATCTTGTAACAATTCTTACATCTTAATGTTACTACAATTCTCATTTCATACACAAAACCTGAAATGATATTTTCAGATGCAAAAGAACAAATGATATTTGCTTACCATAACAAATCTGTATCAAATGGAGAAAGTTGAAGAGAAATAAGACATAAATTGAAAGGCTAAATAACTACACATGAGTATTGGAGCTTGTTTGCAGCAGCTTCCACAAAATTAAAGGAGAAGAGAGATTTCATCTCCTTAAGAAGAGGCTTTTGAAGGACAAGAAAGGTTTCATCTCACCTCTCATAAAGGCACGAGACTAACAGAGTCCTACAAAACAACAAAGCTAAAGAATCTTCACATAAAAGGAGGAAAATCGATTACAAAGACATGATATAACTATCGAAACCATCAAACAAAATCAAATTAAGCTCAACATAATTTTCAGAAAAAACAAGCGATAAATCAAAGCAAAACGCATAAAAAAATATTTCAAGTCAAACAAAATTCTAATTTAGATTCTGTGATAATATTACAATACCAATCTGAAGAAACAAAGCTTACACTTGAGATCTGTAAGGAGATTCGGATCTGCAACAAGAACAAAAAAAAAATAATTTTTTTACACAATAAAACGCAGATCTATAACAAGAACACAGAAAAATCAAAATTTTACCCATAATATAACTAGAACACTCAAATTTGGTGAGAAGAACACTAAAAAATATCAACTTTCCACTGAAATATGTAAAAACAATAAAGAAAAAAGTCAGATTTGTAAAAACATTAATTAAAAAAATATGTAAACAAAGAAAAAATCATAAGAAGAACTCACAATGGTGGAGGTGAGATTCACAACGGTGGAGAGGTTAGATTCCCGCTGGTGGAGATGGTAGAGTCACAACCACTCTGAAAAAAACAAGAAGAAGAAGAAGAAGAGTTCTCAAAGGAAGAAAAAGAAGAGTTCTCAAATATCTGTAATTAAAATAGACTTCACATGAAGTCTGCAATTTAACCAGAAGGATATATATGTAATTGCGTCTCTAATTTTTTTGTTTAGTCATGGAGGGTAAAATAATAATTTTCTTACCCTCATAGGTTAGTTTTGCATTTGACCACAAAAAAGATTAGTTTTTGTATTTAAAATTAAATTTTAAGTCAATATTATAATAAGCCCTTAATGAATTAATAATAAGGTCGACATTTGCCAACTAATTAAACCGAAAGAAGACTATAACTAGGCTTACAGTATGACCCGAAATGACTCAACCAGACCCGATTGCCGATATATGGCCGTGCGGACTTGATTCGGTCAGGTCGGTTCTTTTGTTTTTGGTTCATTCCGTTTTAACTAGGCTACATAGGTTAGTCTCATGAAGTCTGGTTCTACAGTAGACTTTAAGTGAAGTTTGCTCTGTATCCTAAACCATAAAACACAAATCGAATACATTCTAATTAATACGCCAAGATCAAATTATAAAACTCATATCAAAGGCTAAACATTCTTAATATACTTAAACTTTGACTATTTTTGTTAATTTTTACATTTTAAAAATCTCAAATCAAAAATTTATATGATGACCAACATATATTGTTTGTTATCCAAACCCTAAACCCTAAACCCTAAACTCATACTTTTTTGTGAACTATGGGGTTTGATCTTTATTGGTTTTATTTCACCATGTTTTTGTGAAATTTTATTTTTTATACTTCATAATTGCTTATATTAAGCTTATGTAATAAAAAGTTTATTCATATAATACTTATTTTAATTTTAAAGTTTTTATTAAGAAATTAAGTAAAGAGGAGACTTTACATGAAGTCTGCTTGTCTGCTTTTAAAGTAGACTTCACGTGAAGTCTGTAATTAAAGTAGACTTCACGTGAAATCTGCAATTTACCCAGAAGGCTATATATGTAATTGCGTCTCTAATTTTTTTTGTTTAGTCATGGAAGGTAAAATAATAATTTTCTTACTCTCGTAGGTTAGTTTTGCATTTGACTACAATTACAAGACCAAGTTTCACAGACAACACTTCTCTAATCTTTTTCTCTTTAACCTCATTGTTGTCTCTCTTTCACTCACTATAAGCAAGACCAATTAGTTATGACGATATAGTATGAGCAAAAGGAGGATTACTCACCATTTCCGTCATGAATCCGACAACTGATCCAGTCTCCGCCGCATCTGCTGCTTTAGGATCGCCTCCACAACCACCACAGCCTCATCATCTCTCTACCTCTTGTGACCGTCATTCAGAAGAGCGGTTTACTTGTTTTTTCCCTTCTTGTCTCTGTGAACGTCTCTCAGTCTTAGATCAGAGCAACAATGGCGGTGCTTCGTCTTCTACTTCCTCTTGAAAAACCTCTGACTATCTCCGTCACGGCTCTCAAAGCTCTCTTTAAGCCTTCCGGTAATAATAGAGGAGATGGTGGAAATAACAACGAAAATGGCTGGGTTAAACATGGATTTTTTTCGAAGCTTTGTTGTACGATATATCTATGTTTGTTATTATACATCCACGTCTATTATTTTACGTCCACGTATGACATGATTTATCTTACTCGTAAGACATGATTTATTTCATTCATAAGACATGGTCTATGTCATTCTGCGGACGCAATTCAAGTAGTTGATGGTGAAAAATTTGGAGGATTTAGTGAAGTTTTGTTACTAACATAGACGAGGAGGCCATATACGATAACAAAAAACCATGAAAGATGGACTGAGGAAGAACATAATAGATTCATCAAAGCTATGCGGTCTGCTGAATGACAAATATCATGTCACACAAAGACATATTCAAAAGTTTGTAGAATTTAATTACCAGACTTAAGTAGTCAACTAATTAAGATAATGATTTATTGTTACAAGTCATATTTTATTGTTCCATTTTTAATTTTTAATCAGTTGATTCCAAATTAATTAGTTATATATACAATTAGAAGATAGTGTTTTCCTAAAGAAAAATTATATATTGCAGATTATGTTTCGGTATATCCTTTAAATTCCAAATTTTTTTTTTCTTATAAAAAGTCTAGAACATTAATAAAATATAATATTTAAATAACGAAATAAAATTGTGACTTGGCAGAAATTATATAATATGATAATAGTATAATAATACATTTGATTATAACAGATATGCAAAAAGAATGGATGTATGAGTTGACAGAAAGCATGAGACAGAAATAATATGTCATTTAATTATCATCGAGGTTTGAACTTTCTAATATTAATTATTGATTTACCTCATTTTTATCGGTTTTTAGCTCACTAATTCGTATGTATTTTAGAGTCTTTTCTATGTTTTTAGAGTCTTTGCAGGTATAATATAAAGATGATCTGGATATTGTGCGCAGAGAAGGATTGGAGCTAAATTGGAAGATTTCTCGCAGAATCACTTGATCGATCGATCACCATTCTTAGCTAGGAGTATGCGCTCGACCATTTGATCGACTTCACACAATTTGATCTACCGATCATCTCATCTCCAGATTCATGCGCTCGACCATTTGATCGACCTCGTACCATGTGATCGATCAATCAACGTTCTGAAGAAGAAGCACTCGACCTTGAGATCGACCTTATGCCTTATTGATCGACCAAAGAAGAATTGATCGATCGATCACCTATTATGATCGATCGAGCAGCGATCCTGCGAAGCCTAAATTTGAATTTCCTTATTTTTGTACCAAGCTGGTTTAGTCATTTAAATTAGGTTACACTCGTTTTCTGAAAAACACAATTCATACTTTACATTATCAGACCTTGTTCAAGAGTTTTTGAGGAGAGGATTTCCAATCTCTACACAATTGGAGAAGATTTCTAAACCTTTATTTCAATTTCAATTACTTTTCATGCTCTCCATCATGTCTTTGAATTTGTGCTTCTTAATTATGTCTGAGTAGTTCTCAAACTAATTTTATGGTTTTCTAGGATTGTTAGGGAATGATTGAATGAGGAAAAAATAGGTATTGCTTGATGTGTTCTCCACTTAAGGATAATCTTAATGCTTAGATTAGAGTAGCTAACTAGTCTATGATTCCAAATTACTTAACATTCCAAAAGCTTGTTAGGAATTAGATCCTCCTTAGGTGAACAATCAGTCCTTGACCACGAAAGTTGATGTCAAGGGTGATTGCGGACTTATCAAACCTGTTCATTAATGCATATCTTACCAATGACAGTTAGGATCTCTAAGTTGTTAGATATAGTAATTGATGCCATGACAGTGGATTGGTTATAAATCTATGTTTGAGTCGAGATTGCTTTTACATTGTTCCCTGAATAGTTCCCTAGTTTAACTTCCTTACCTTCATGATGAATTCCCTAAGATTGGTGGTTTTAATTATTGATTTTATATTGTTTAGTTTCTGTTCGGTCTCTATTTGAATTTCAATCTTAGCTTTCATCTTAGCTCCAATTTGGTTTTAGAATTGATAGTGTAATAACTTGGTCTTCGTGGATTTGACCCCTAGATACTACTCGATTTGCTGTGCACTTGCAGTAAGATTATAGGGTTTAAAACTTTGTGTATCAAGTTTTTGGCACCGTTGCCGGAGACCAATATTGTTACCTTTCGATTCATTACGAAGTTCTAGTCTAAGACATTTTTATTTACGTTTCTATTTTTGTTTCTTGTTTTGTTTTTCAGGTTAATTTACAATGGAAAGCTCTTTGAACCGCACAGTTGAACATCAGGATCAAGATCAAGAAGCCACTGTTGAGCAGTTGAAGAAGGAAATAGAGGAGTTAAAGAAAGAAAGAGATGCTAAAATCCAGCAATACTCCTCACATCTACTACTCTAATCGATCAATGATTTATGTACCTTCACCGCAGGGAGTTGATTTCAAATTCTATCCGCAGTTGGTAGCACTTGTGAGACAATTCCCATTCCATGGTTTTCTTGCTGAGAATCCGATGGACCACATCGAAAATTTTGAAGAGATATGCAGCACTACAGCACGTAGGGGAGTGCCAGAAGACTATACTAAGTGCAAGGTTTTCAAGTTCTCATTGGAAGGTAAAGGTTTGAAATGGATTAAGTCCCTTCCTCCAGCTTCACTAACTTCATGGGATGCCATTAGAGACACTTTCTTAGATCACTTCTTTACCAAGGAAAAGACAACCAGCTGAAAAATCTAATCTCGAGGTTTCAACATCATGATGATGAATCTTTTGGTGATGCTTGGGAATGTTTTAAAGGATATAAAAGAGATTGTCCGCATCATGGGTTTAATGATGAGCAGATTTTAACCATCTTCTATGGATGTGTGAGTTGGGAGTATAGACAACTTTTGAACGCTACAAGTAGAGGGGATTTCATGACCAACACTATAGAGAATGCCTTTGCGTTGATCAACAATCTAGCTACGAGTTCGAGGGACCTAAGCACTGTTGAAGATTCTTCCTACAGTCCTAAAGCGAAAAATTTCAAGTCACAGCAGATTGAAGGCATCAATGAGAAGCTGGATGAGTTCATTGCAGCAAGTGGAGTCAAGAAAAAGAAAAATGTACATCGCAGTGAGACTGAAGTTGAGGGTAAAGAAAGCTATTTGGAATCAGCATTAGTGTTTATGGAGTTTCGTTCGTTGCCCAGTCATAATTTATCATCATCGAGTTCTTCTGGTAGTGATTAAGATGAAATCAAGTCCATGTTACAGTAGCTCATTCAGGGTCAGCATCAGACTACTGTCAAGATCAATGCAAAAATGGATAGGATGTACACAAAAATTAACTCGAAGTATGATTATGTCATTGTTCAAGTACGGAGACTGGACCACTCTTATGCTCCTCTCTACAACTATCATGATTATAGTGCCTTGACACTGAGAAGTGGTAGGAACTTAGAATCAATTGTGCTGAAATCAACAATAGAAAAAGAGGTAGTGGATCTCGAACAGGACGAAGAAGAAAAAGTAACAATGGAAGAGAAACTTTCTCTGCAAGGAGAACGATCAATCGATTATGAAGCCGATCGATCGATCCCTGAGCCTAAACGCGAAACTGCACTGAAACAAAATCAGCCAAAGTAAGCAACTTCGAAGCAGAGTTCAACCACTAGCCTAGAGAGGAGATATGTGCCTATTCCACCATACCCTATTCCTCCAAAGAAATCCCGTAAGGATTTGAAAGTTGCAAGGTGAAAAGAGATGCTTGTGGATTTGAATGTAAGATTACCGTTTGTGGATGCTTTGCAGATGATACCGTCACTTAAGAGCTACGTCAAGGGTCTTGTTACTAATAAGTTTACAAGAGAGGAGAAGGTCATGATGATTACTCATGACTGCAATGTTGTGCTATAAAATAATTTACAAAAGAAAAAAGAAGATCACAGACGATTTGTGTTGTCAATCCAGATAAGTTATATGGTTTTTGCTCGGTCTCTTTGTGACCTTGGGTCTAGTGTCAATTTGATGCCGTATTCAGTTGCATTACCCCTAGGATTTACTAACTTCAAGATGACTAGGATTTCTTTAATCTTTGCAGACCGCTCAGTGAAACTTCCAGTTGGTGTTCTTGAAAACCTTCATGTCAAGATTGGGAATGTGGTTGTACCGACAAATTTGTGGTTCTCAAACTCGATGAAAAAGCCAAAGACCCTCTGATCTTAGGCAGGCCATTTCTTAGGACTGTAGGTACCATGATTGATGTGAAGAATGGACGAATTGACCTCCATCTAGGCGACATCGTTATGAGACTTGAGACGGATAAGATGCTGAAAAACTGATGCTCAATGGGATGACGTTTTTGGTTGATACGTCTGAAGAAATTACGGATGAAGTGACTGATGAAATTCTTTTTGATGATCTCCTAGACATAGTGCTTACGAAAGCAGAATCATAATTTGGGATTTTCAGTGAAGAGGCGAAGAACTATGCTAAAATGTTGGACTCAAGCAAGGGAATCGAGAAGATGATTGCTTACCTCGCCTTGGATACACCTAAGCCTTCGATTTAATCACCTTTAGACAACTCGTGGAGCGAATTTAAGGCTCCTAAGATCGAGCTCAAAACACTCCTAGCTGGGCTAAGGTACGCGTTTCTCAAACCAAATTTGACTTATCCTATGATTGTCAATGCTAAGTTGAATAATGCTGAGCTTGCTTTGCTTTTGTGCGAACTTCGTAAATACCATAGAGCAATAGGCTACTCGTTAGATGATATCCCAGGAATCTCCCCTGATCTTTGTATGCAGAGGATACATCTTATAGATGAGTCTAAGACATCCAAAGAGAACCAGAGACGTTTGAATCCTAATAGAGAACCAGAGACATTTGTGCTACTTATTCTTTAACAACTATTCTCTGCTTTCGAATAGTTTGCAATAAGTTTAAAGACATATGTGGTGAACGTCCAGTTTTGAACCGACTATCTCTTAAAGAAGAAATGTTCTATCCATATTGTTACAATCCTCAAGTATTCTATAGAAGATATGACAAGTTATGTCGAGCTGAAAATCCTGAAGCTTTGTATCGAGTAGGAGTAGTTGCCTATTTTTATGATCAACATAAAGATGTAGGACTCAAATTGCTTTAAGGAGCTTCTCGAGATAATTTTCATGATGCCATATATATTTATGGTATTATTTTGATATGTCTTGGAGGTAAAGAAAAACCAAAAAGTTTTAAAGTTTTGTCTTCTCTTCTCATGCCTCAATTGTCAAAAACATTAGAGAATGCTGAAAAAATTAGGTTTCAAGTTGATAGACTTCTTAGATCCAATATCTATGGTGTGTGTTCATAATTGAAAAGATCTTACACCTAAGACAGCTGTGGTTGTGATGGTGGAACTTCCAAATTCCTAAGCAACAACAATATTTGGAATTATTATGAAGTTGATAATGATATAGATAAATCTTCAGTGTGTAAGATTTGTTTATGGCATAAAGAAATCAAACTTTTGTTTACCGACTTTACTTATGTAAGATTTGTTTTTTAATTTGTTATGTTTTCTGATTTTTTATTTGGTTTATCATTTGTACTTTTTATTGTTTTAATATCTATTTATTCAGTTATAATAAAGTTTATTCTTCATCGAGTTAATATTATTTATTTATTAGGATAAGTAGTATGATTTGGAAATTCTGTTTGGTTGCTGTTCTGTTTCGGTTCCATAAAAGTGGAATCGAATTAGTACAAAAATAAAATTAGTTCGGTTCCAAATAGTTACTTTTTTCAAAAAATAGCCAAAAGTACCTCAAAAGTAATCAAATACCTAAAACATATAACCAAAAATATTTTAGTACTTACTATTTTTGTTCCTATTTGGTAATTTCTGCTTCTCGGAACCGAATCTAGAACCGGACTTACCTAAAAATTGTAACGGAAATGTTCTTTTTAGAAACTAATACTGAAACGAACCGAACCAAAAACTGAAGTTACTAAAAAATTATAACCTATCGGTTCTTTTTTAGTAACCCAAACTGCACCGAACCAAAATTTTTGGGTCAGTTCGGTTCGGTTTTCCGGTTCATATCGATAATTATCCCCTTCTCGATCAGAATCTTCTTCTTGGTTCCTCCTATTTTCACCATACTTAGTTTCTCAATATTTTCACTATCACAAATCACATAACTCATATAAAGAAATAAAATTCAAATACAAAAATTTGAGGAAAAAATAAAAAAGTCCCGTGCAACACACTGCTTTTATTTAATTTTAAATTTTATTATATTAATTATATTTTAATATTATCTTAAAACCACACCGGTTTTATATCTTTACCAATCACATATTACAAAAACTGCACTGCTTATATATTTTCACCAATCACATATTATAAAAATCGCACCGCTTATCAAAACCGCACTTGTACTACCCCACACTTTGTTCCGCACTTGTTCCGTTCCACACTTTATCCCGCCCCGCCAAAACTACAGTTACCAATCAAACCCTGAGTTTATGTCGCATTCTGCACGAAAAAAATCTTGCAAGTGGCATAACCAAAAATCTTACCATAATAGAATCTACATATCAATTTTGTTTATTATTATTTTTTTGGTCAAGTTTTGTTTATTATTATTATTAGATGATTATTTATATTATGCACATGAGATTATATAAATTAGTTTTGTTTATTATTATTATTCTTAGATGATTATCTATGCACATGCAGTGTTCGAAAAATTGGGTTAGACGGTCATTTAGGCAGGGCCTAGATGCTAGGCGGATCTAAGCCGATCTGATTAGGTAAAATCAGATTAATTAGGCGGACAAGGTTGATTTAAACAGTTTTGACACAAATTAGGCGGTTTAGGCGGTGATTAGTCGGTTTGGTGGTTTGTTTTAATTTTTTTTAAAAAAAATTAATGTAAATCTTATATAAAATTGAAAAAAAAAATATATATATATATATATATATATCAATTATAAATTATGCCTAAATAACATCAAATTAATTATTATAGAGTTTAAAAACAAAACTTTTACTTTTATATATATAAATCATGTAATTTTCTATGATTTTGTTTTTCATTTTTATCACTTATATAATATATATAAAATATTATTTCGCTTAAACCGCCTAAAATTGTCTAGGTCCCGATTAGTCTTTCTAGGTAGCCAGGCAGAAGGTCACCGCCCGACTAACGCCTAGCATTTTTTTGAACACTGTGCACATGGGATTATATAAATTGCTAATCTTTATTTTATTAACAAATTGCAAGTCTTACGTACATAACTTTAATAGAATTGGCTATGGATTGGGCCTTTATTGATCTCATTAATAGAAAAAAATGAGTAAGGTTGACAAAAATAATTAATGTAAGTTTTAAACGTTGTAGAAGATGTTGTTGGCTTTAGATTAATTTACGGAACCCAAAGAAAGATTCAAGATCACTCTTTTCTCCCTCTAATTGTGACTAAGAAAGTAATACACACAATGTTTCCATAGTCTTCGTTACATTACTCTTCAAGAATTTAATTTTTTCTCTTGGAATTCACTAACTCTTTCTATGTTTTATAAAACAGAAAATAACCAACGTTGGTCCAGTGTTAAAGAAATGTTTATATGGACTTCTGGCACCTGAGTTTGATTCGCGTAGGCCACATGGTTTCTCCAAACTCTAAGAGATCATGGGTAGTATTGGCAGTAGGAAATTGGAGCTGCCTTTTTTTTATCTCATATATGAGTTTGTTTGTAAAGTTGCAGGTCATGTTTCATAAGTTGCAGGTTCTGTTTCATAAGTTGCACGTCTCTGTTTCAATAGTTGTGGTCATGTTTAATTTTTTGTAATTTTGGTCCGGTTTACTTTAGTTTGAGTAAATTCCGGTTTACTTGGGTAGAGTCTTTCATTGCAATTGTATCTTGTACCGGTTAATCTCTAAGCTTATATACTTGGAGTTTGTTTCAATGACGGAGGGAGACGACGCGAGTACATTACAAGCAGCTAAAGACGAGGTGGTTCTGAGCTAGGTGACGGTGTCGCCGTACAATCTTTCTAGTTCCGATAACCCTGGATCGTTAATTTCACCAATTCTTCTTAATGGAGAGAATTACGGGGAATGGTCTGTGGAATTTCTCAACGCTTTACAAGCGAATAGAAAGATTGGCTTCATTAATGGAAATTTGAGTAAACCGGAGGTAACAGATCCTAACTACAAAAATTGGATTACGGTGAATTCGATGATCGTGGGATGGATACGAGCCTCAATCGAACCAAAGGTGAAATCAACTGTGACCTTTATCTCTAATGCCTGTGATCTTTGGAATGAACTCAAACAAAGGTTCTCTGTAGGAAACACTATGCGAATCCATCAAATCAAAGAGCAGTTGGCTTCTTGCAAACAAAATGGAAAATCTGTCATTGAGTATTATGGTAGACTTTGTTTTCTATGGGAGGAACTTTAGACTTATCGTCCTCTTCCTGTTTGTTCTTGTGGTGCTGCGAATTCTACTTCTAAAGAAAAGGAAGAGGAAAAGCTACATCAGTTTATCATGGGGCTTGATGATAGTCGCTTTGGTAATGTGTCAACTCAGATCATTGGTTGTGAACCTTTGCCTTCTCTTGCTGAAGCTTATTCCAGAGTGATTCGTGAAGAAAGAAGGATTACTACTGTGAATGAACGTGACTATCAACAAAATGATGTGGATTTTGTGACTCGAATAGAGAATTGTGGTGGATCACAGAATGTTGGCAACAAATCGTGTTTGTTATATTGTGCTTTATATCCAGAAGATTGTTTAATGCATAAAGAAAAATTGATAGAGTATTGGACATGTGAAAGGTTTATAGATGATACTGAAGGTATAGAAAAGGCCAAGAACAAGAGTTATGAGATTATTGGTAATCTTGTTTGTTCTTCATCGTTGATAGAAGAGAAAGGTGCAAAAATGGTGTATATGCATGTTGTTTTCCGTGAACTGGCCTTATGGATTGCATCTGATTTGGGAATACAAAAAGATGTTTTCATTGTTGGTGCAGGTGTTGGGTTACGTGAAATCCCAATGGTTGAGAATTGGAAAGTATGAGAAGGATGTCATTCATGAATAATAAGATTCGTCATCTTGTTGGCAGTCCTACATGTATGGAACTCAAAACTTTGCTCCTACAATGAACATTTTTGTAACACCCCGGTTTCTTGAAATATATAATGTATGGTGGTGCATACGGAGAGGTTTAAAAGAATTGATTTGGCCACCTATGTCACCAAAGTGCACTTATCTTTTTGGTCGCTTGTCTAGAGAGAACTCCATGGTTAAGCATGCTTGAGCTGGAGTAGTCAAAGGATGAGTGACCTTTCAGGAAGTGATTCCCGGAACCGTATCAGTGAGGACAAAACACGGGAAAGATCATGTGGTAATTTGTAAGGTCGGTAAAAAAGTCTTTAAAGCCTCCCGGACGTAGCGTACCGACCGTTGGGCCAGTAAGGTGGGCCCACGGGACCAGAGAGGACGTGGGGCCCATTATGGCGACGGTCGGGGTGTTACAAGTGGTATTAGAGCCGAACCCAGACGTGTGTGGAGACACAATGGCTGACACCGTCAAGGGGGTAACGATCTTGGTACGCAACGAGGACGTTGCGGTTTGTTAGTGGGAGTGAATTGTAACATCCGAGTTTCTAGAAATATATAATGTATGGTGGTGCATGCGGAGAGGTTTAAAAGAATTGATTTGGCCACCTATGTCACCAAAGTGCACTTATCTTTTCGGTCACTTGTCTAGAGAGAACTCCTGGGTTAAGCGTGCTTGAGCTGGAGTAGTCAAATGATGGGTGACCTTTCGGGAAGTGATTCCCGGAACCGTGTCAGTGAGGACAAAACACGGGAAAGATCATGTGGTGATTTGTAGGGTCAGTAAACAAGTCTTTAAACCGAATGTAGCATACCGACCATTGGGCCGGTAAAGTGGGCCCACGGGCCCGGAGAAGACATGGGGCCCATTATGGCGACAGTCAGGGTGTTACAATTTTTGAGCAATATCTCGAATGAATTCTTTAAATCCATGCAAAAGCTAGTTGTTTTGTATCTATCAGGAACCTTGTATATAACTAAATTGCCGTACGGAATATCAGAACTAGTTTCTTTGCAATATCTCAACCTATCACTTACTTATGTAAGTCACTTGCCTAAGGGTTTCCAAGAGTTGAGAAAGCAAGTTCACTTGGATTTGGAGAGTACATATAAACTTTCCTGTATTGCTGGGATCTCAAGTCTACAGAGTCTGAAAGTATTGAAATTACTTGTTCTGGTTTTTCATGGGATCTCGACACAGTGAAGGAAAACCTTGACATATTTAGAAATTTTAACCACTCTCTGCTTTTATAGATTGACAAGTTGTACACGATCTTTAAATATCTCGAATCATAAAAACAATCTGGTATCAAAAGCTGACTGATCTTAGTTTAGTTAATCTACCGGAGCTGAAGATTATCTATTGGAGTCCTCTACCTCTTCCATGTCTAAAAAGAATCAAAGTGACTGCATGTCCTAATCTGAAAATGCTTACCCTTGATTCCAAAAGTGGGAAGCCGGGTGACAATGGACTCATCATAAGTTACAGCCCAGAAAAATGAATTGGAGGTGTGGAATGGGAGGACGAAGCTACGAAAACTCGCTTCTTAGCTTCATCTGAACAGGTCTAAATTTCTCCTCTTGACTTATTTGTTACTGGACTTTTTTTGGGATTTTGAACTACTTTCTTATTGATGCAGGATATCTCTCAAACACTCTGACATATCAATATTGTTAGCTTTACCATCATATGGTTTATAAGGGTTGTCACATTCATTATGAAGAAATCCTACGAACGTTTACCCTACTCTTCTCTTTCTATTTGATTTCATATTAATCGTCTTAGTTTGAGAATCTCTTTTTCCTTCGGTTTTCTCTGCTGGTGAAGTGAACGATCTGTGTTCTATCGAACATTGATGACTTGAGGAGTCAAGGGAAGTTAATAACTTGATGCTCAAGCACATTTGAAAATGCAAACCAGACTATTGCAGACCAACAATGGTTGGTGTAAGCTAAAATATGGTTGAGTTACTTTTTGGAGTACAATGAAAGGAAACAATTCTTGCGGGAGACAGAACTTATAGGTGTGTTAGTTCAACCTTGAGGACAAATAATTTGTTTGTTTCCATCGATAGCAAATATGTAATATAGAAAATACATGGTTCAGTTTATCCATATAAGAAGAACAAAAAAAGAAAGACAGTCAACAACATATAAGAACTCACAAGACTGAAGTAAACATAATTGAAACACACGAAAACTTATATAAGAACAATTTCAGTTTGATTTTTAAGAAGAAAATTTCAGACCAGAACCTTGAAACTTCTTATCAATGGTTCTATCAATTTCCTCTGCCAAGGATTCACTCAAAGTATCTCTCCATCCTCCAATTTCTCCTTTCCTAAAGAAAGCTTTAGTCTCCACTCCACTTGACACTTTCCCTTCTCTATTAACTTTCATATTACTTAAACTCTCAAAACTACACAACCTCACAATCTCGCTCATTTCTTCTTCCTTGATAAAACCACATCCCAAGAACTCAGCGATTCGCTTAATCTCTACTCCGGTCTGAGTTTTAAGCTCCTCATACGTAACAAACAAGACCTTGTGTGGATTCTCGCGGCTAGCATACCAATACTCCAATATATGATCCCAAAAGGGTCCAGCTATAAACTTCCCTTTACAAAACGCTTCAACCGCTTTTTCAATAGGATAATCCTCAGTTTCTTTAGGAGCTAGCTTCTTCCCAAAATGCCATAAGGACACAAACATGTCCTTAGGGTTCCTACAACAATACACAATCTTACAAGACGAGCTCTTAACAGACTCGGGCAGCGAAAGATGTGATATATGCGTGCTCATCAGTCTTGGAGAAGGCAACCCGAAGAAATCGAAATCAGGAGAATCGTAGTAAACTCCTTCCAAGAATGGTACAAGATCGTGTGGATTTGTAATCAGAAGGGGATGATTACCAGAAGAAACTGGAAACTTGTGTCGGTTAAGAAGAGCAAATAGAAGAGCTTTTAACCAAGTGGTACCTGATTTAGGATTAGTGACGAGGATAATGTCTGAATCTTTGGCTTCAAAGAGTTTTTGGAAGTTTAAGAGTCCTTGTAACATAGCTTGTGTATACCAATATCCTTGGAATTGATACATTTCACTCACTAAAAAGCCTTTCTCTTTTGGAAGAGAAGAGATTAGATCTCTTGTTTCTTGTGTCACATATTCATCTCCTAAGTGATCAGGAACTGATGATGATGACATTGTTGAGAGTTATAGAAATATGTTGAAAAGTGTTAAGCTCTATTGCATTTATGAGGAGTAATGCGTGTGTACTTTTATATATGTATGGATAGTTTAGCAGAAAAGTGTTAAGCTCACAATACTTCCAATTTATTTGGTCAAAAGAGAGTATTTTGGGTGGATTGATCAACACATTATTAACGTGCAGTACACATAGAGTAATAATAAAATATTGAAGGAAACAAAGAAGAAAGAAAGAATCACGATTTATATTTTTTTAAAATACGCAATAATGAATATTTTAGTCAAGTCAATTTTTAAATTATCATCATTAGATGGTTATTTATATTATGCACATGGGATTATATAAATTGCAAGTCCTTTTTTTTATAAAACAATTGCAAGTCTTACATATATAAATTTTTGAAATAATAATTATAATTAATGTAAATTTTGTTTAAATAATTGACATTTCAAATGAATTTTTAAACTTGCTAGAAGATGCATAAGACATTTGAGTCAATGGTAGTGCTTTCTGAACCCTCTCTTTGATAATAAGATTGTGAGAAAAGACCATTAGGGCAGTCGATAAAAAAAACGTTGTAGAAGATGCTGTTGACTTTTAATTGATTTACGGAAGTAAACAAAGATTCAATATCACTCTTATCCCTCTCGGATTATGCAAGTAAGAAAGTAAGAGACACAATTTATGGAATTCACTAACTCTTTCTGTGTTTTACAGGTTACAACAATAGAGAAATCGATCGAATTACAGGAGAGAGGAAGAAGATACAAAAGTAGCTCCACTACTAAAAAATAATTCAATTTTAATCATGATTATAATTTTTGACCAACAGAAATTTCCAACCAACAATTTTTGATTTTTCAATTTTGATCAAAAATTAATTAAAACAATTATTTTTTATTAATTTATTATTATAATCATGGTCAAAGTTTATTTGTTTTCTAGTAATGTATATATTAATCATCAAAAAATAGTCATAATATTTTGTATTTTAATTATTTAATGATTAAATATTTAATACGTTGAGAATTAATAAATTTTTAGTCATAATTATATCGACTAAAATTTTGGTCAAAAAATTTTGGTCCGTATTTTTTTAAGTGAACCAAAATTTGGTCACATGTTTTTTAGTGCTCGATCAACTTCTCTAACGATCTTCTAAACGAACTCTTATTGTTAACGTAGATGGGCGGCACATGAATTAGGCCCAAGTATTCTTCTCCTTTAGCTCAACTGGATTTCTTTAGCCTTCTACTTCTCGAAGTCCATCAGCCCAAATACATTTGATGACATGTAATAAGACCAAATCCAACAAATCTCCATATTTGATACATTGCATTGCATTGCATGTCTTAAAATAAACTTAGCCGACCAGCTTTTTCAGTCTGATTGGTTTACAGGTTCTAGCTAACAGTTCATGTATTTAAAGTTTGGTTCCACCCTATTACGCATAGAAGTTTATAAGTAAATTTAGGTTATGAATCAGGCTTTCCTTGTAGATTCAATTATTGATTCCGATTCTTGTAAATCCTCAAAGATTTTTTTTTAAGTTTACTCATCTTTTCAGCTCTTTAACTCGAGAACACTGCCTAAGCTCTTTTCACCTGCGAAGCCTTGCTTGAAGCATGCTCAAGCTTCAATTATTTTCAGAGATTGCTTACAATCTCTCAACTTTTCTAATGTGGTTATACTTTACTTGTATATACTTGGTTCTTTCACTGCACATATGATTTTTGGCTAGGTAGATATCCCTCTGCAAATCATCGTCTCTTGCTGAAAGTATGAAAGTGAATTGTATCTATTCACTATCATTAGATTCATTAGTAGAAAATTCACATAAAATATTAAAAATGTAATGTCACTGCTTAATTCAAGTACTACTTTACAAGCCCCCTTATAACAATATCATGTATATATTTATTTTTTCTTTCATTTTTTGTTGCCATGGTAGTTTTTGCTACTATGTGGTATATTTGACTATCCAAAATATATTGGTTAGTTATTTGAATTTCTTAATTATCTAAGTGTTTAATTTAGGCTCTATTCTACCGAGTTGATATTATTGGAAATGCAGTTGATTCAATAATGTTAGTATGTAACGACAAAATAAAATTATGAATCAATCTAATGAACTATCAACCTTCTTCGTGGGACCAGGGTTATCTCCTATCCATCGATGTGGTTAAGTATTCATTATTTCTAATGTTTTGAAATATGTGGCTATATGATCATTGTAAGAAAAAAATGTAGCTAATTAAAGTGTTGGATTATTTTGAATCCACATACACTCAGCACCTCTCTTAAGTGGTCCTCCTCTTA
>OVAX01001490.1:0-44020 GCA_900406405.1 Lepidium africanum | reverse complement strand
TCAGCTGTGTTGTAAATGCGTTGCTAAAAAACGTCCCAAATCTTGCTTTTTGTTGTAGTGCTTCCTCGTCTTGTATATGAAAACAATTTTGATAGTTTATCTCCATTGGTGCTTTATAGATTCGCTTCGGAGACCTTGTTACTTGAACTAGTAGTCTGCCTCGTGGTTCTCTAAGTGTCAATTTTTCTCCTTTCATCTTAACTTCACATCCATTCTCAGTTGCTTGTCCAAGACTTATGATGTTAGTTTCAAATCGGGTATAAAATAGATGTCTTTGAGCACCTTTTTCTCACCATTTTTTCCAACAAACACGATATACCCTTTTCCAACTATGTTGACATATGAGCTATCTCCAAACTTCACTTTTCCTTTGACGTTTTCATCTAGTTTAGAGAAAGACTCTTTGTTTCCCGTCATATGATTACTTGCTCCATTATCAAGGTACCAAAGTTTTGATCCTTCTTTGTTTGTATCGTAATTACTAGGGAATACTTTGTCTTCATTCAAGAACATAACTTCATGAACATAAAGAGTTTCTTCTTCGATTTCTTCTCCTTTTTCTTCATGTTCATTAAAGTTTGCTTCATGACTTTCTCTAGGTCTATTGGGACAATCTGAAATGAAGTGACCCGGCTTGTCACATCTCCAACATATCACCTTAGATTGATCTCTTCTTCCCTTTTGGTCATAGCTTTTGGTCTCTTCCTCTTGGTCTCGGCTACTTGATCTTCCTCGACCCCTTCCACGACCTCGACCTCCACGTCCTTGGCCTCGACCTCCTTAGCTTTCTTCTCTTCTATTGTTTGAAAACATAAGTTTTCCTTGCTCCTCCACATTTTTGTTTTTGCATTGATTCATTCTCCAAACACCTTTATTCTCCCGATTATATCTTTGAACCTTGTTGTCTTAAGGTCTAAGACTTGTTCTAGAGAAGCCACAATGTGAATATACTTAACCACTGGTAATCCATTAAGAAATTTCTTGACCAACCTCGTTTCATCGATAGATTCTCCAAGAGAGGCTGATTGAGCCGTAATACCTGAAATCTTTCCCGCAAATTCATCAATTGTGTCTGAGTCATTCATTGTCAATCTTTCTAGGTCAGCCATTAGGGTTTGTAGCCTTGCTTCTTTCACATGGTATGCTCCTTGATACCGTGATTTAATAGCATCCCAAAGTCCTTTTGCCGTACTTTGATCTCCGACTTGAAGGATTAGGGTTTCAGGAATGGATTGAAACATGAGTGCTATTGCCACATCATTCTTCTTTTGGTGAGTAGATCTTGGATCCATCGTATCCCATACTTCGCTAACTCGAAGTGCGATCTTCATTCTCATTGTCCAAACTGTGTATTTTGTCGATGTCAGCATTGGACAATGAATCAATGGAATTCCAAGGTCCTTGTTTCGTGGTGGTGGTATATTCGCGTCACCCATCCTTGGTTACGTGAATCTCTCAGATGCTAGATCGGATCTTCGACTCAAGCTCTGATACAATTGAAATCGTATTAAGCCAAAAGAATTGAAGAACTTGATCTTCTTTATTGATTAAGAAACTCTCTCAAAACTTAACCAAAATACTTTTAACTTAATGTCTTATAGAACAACTCTCTCATATGACTTTATTTATAGACTAGACTAATCTCCCTAATCTATTAGGAATTAGGCTAACTCTCTACCCTTACTAGGATTTAATTTACACAAATCATATTCTATTTTATTTTGGGTTATCTCTAGTAACTAACTCTTACTAAGATAACTTGGAGTCTAAGTTATGGAATTTTCCAATAAGTAAAACTTTGAAAAACTAAACTAAGTCGAAGACAAAACATTGAAAAGGAATTCGATGAATTTCAAATGTGTTAGATGCATGATAAACGTGGACCAATTTCAGTCTTTTCATACGAAAACATTTTAAACCCAACCAGACCGAATAGTTAAAGGAAAACAAACAAACTAGTAAGTGTTTCTAAACAGTTTGATTTTAACAGTTTTTATATTTGAGACACCGAAACCAAATTCAAACCGAATAAACAAAATTTAGTTTGGATTAAGCTTAATTCTTGATCAATTATGAAATTATTTTATTTGGAAATATAGTTGGAAATTTATTTTAGTTTGCTTAATAAGTTTTTGTATCATCTCATATTGTCTTACTATCTTGTTTTGATTACTTGACGTCATCACTTGAGTCACATTGGAAAGATTCTTATTGGGGCCACAAAGACTTTGTATACATACAAATATAATAAGACCGCATGGAAAAATAAAATATTTGCGTTTGAGTAATTTTAATTAAAAACTATACTAAATATACATAGTAAATGAAGCTTTCTTTTGCGTGGAGAAGATATACTGTGCGACTTTATGTTTCCAAATGATGATAATATTTAATATTGTAATATTAAAAATACATAGTTTTATTGAAAAAAATATATAATATGAAATCATTTTCCAATGTATCAAATCGTTCTTTTAAGCCATGTAATTTCTTATGAAATTATTGAATTTGATATCATATTTTGAACATGCACTAATACTCTATCTAAATCTTCGAAACTAAACTTTTAAAACCTTTTTGCAAGTTCAAAGATTCAAAAAAGAGAAGAGCATGTTCGTGTGACGTCCATATCTAACAACGTGGTTGCGTAGATGCATGTAACTCTTGGGCCAACGATTTTGGTTGATAAAGCCTTTTGGCTTATTGGAGTAAATGTTGGTCTTAGTTAAATGAAAAATGTGTAAATGTCTCACATTGATAAGATAAATTATTTTATATGTGTTTATATATGATTACATTTATAGATTAGTTTAGAGAGTTTAGAGGAGAGAAGGGAAACACCACATGTGTGCGCTGCCATTGCCGTGCCCGAGCTCGGAGCTTCGGGGAATGTAAGCCTTTGGTCCACAACACGTCCGTGTTATTTTTTGCTTAATTCTTTTGTTCATTATCGTTTACTTTCTTTTATCATGATAAAACTTTTTTCGAGTTTATAGCTTCTACAGACTTAACTCAATAAATCCACCCTGTTTAGAAAATTTCTATAAGTTCAGATTAAGTTTTCCAGTCTAAAATTGAATTCTTTTATGTTTTTTCTGGTTTTAGACTAATGTTCTTTGTAGGTTTAATTTAAGTCATAAACGCTATCTGCTATTCCTTTTGGTTTCAACGGATCGTTTATAAATAAATGATTGGACAAAAAAAAATCATTAATGGTATTTGCAAATTTCAAAATAAATTCTGCGAATCATTACTTGATTTTTTTTTTTCAAACTAAAAAAAAAATTATTAACAAGTATTTGCAAGTTTAAACAACTCTGCGAATTTTTTTTAATTACTTTGAAAAATTTCAAACAAAAATTATTAACAAGTATTTGCAAGTGCGAATTTGTTTTAAATTGTTTTGAAAGAACAAAAAAAACGTGATCATAATTGAGTTTGAAGCTCTTCTGTGGGCCATGACCTGCCTTAATAAATTCTGATAAACAGTGTGTTACTGTTTTTGAATGTCTAACATGGGAACACCGATCCAAGACATACCTATGGATGATCAAATGCTTGATGGAACCATTGTCCCTCCAACTGAAGAGATGACACCCAGAAATGTGTTTGATACTGGTCTTCCTTCAGTAACTGTTGCTGCCACACCAACTGTAGCATTGCCTACACCCGTGCTTCACTCAACTCCCACGATGGGACCGATGCTTGAAAAATTTGAGGGCCATGGGTTCAAATCACGGCAGTTGAAGATGATCTTTTTCCTGACTAATCTTCAGCTTGAGAAGTTTGTCAAAGAGGATCAACCATACCTTCCTCCGGGAAACACAGATGCCTTATTGTTCAATACAGTGGAAGCATGGAGGCATTAGGACTACATGTGCAAAGGCTGGATTTTGAATTGCCTTCATAACAAGCTCTTCAAAATCTACTGTGACTACAAAACATCTAAGATGTTGTGGCAAGCCTTGGAAAAGAAGTACAAGGTTGAAGATGCTGGTTGTCAGAAGTATACTGTGGCAAAGTTTTTGAATTTCACAATGGTGGATTCTAAACATGTGATGCAACAGGTTGAAGCGTTTCAACTGATCTGTCAAGAGTTTAAATCTGAGGGCATGTCCATTTGTGAACCCTTTATAGTGAACACTATCATTGAGAAGCTTCCGTCAAGCTGGTACGACTTCAAGAACTACCTCAAGCATAAGCGAAAGAAGATGAGTCTTGAAGACCTTCTGAACAGGCTGTAAACTGAAGAAAGAAACTGTGGGTCTCTTTCAAACTCGGTTTTAGAAAAACCAACCAGACGTGCACCTGGTTGAGCACAAGCACAAGGGACCTCACAAGGGCGGCAAAGGTAAACCTATTGCCACATCTTCCCTGAAACCTACTTCTTCGACAAGTTTCAAGAAGCAGGGCAAGCCCACTGGGCAGAAAAAGTTCAAACAGAAATGTTATAACTGTGGCAAATTGGGCCACAAATCTGACGAGTGTCGTAGCAAGCCCAAGAACAGTGGAAAACAGAATGACCAAGTGAATCTCACACAGGAAGATCTGGTGGCTGTCATCACTGAATGTAGCATGGTTCAGAACAGTAACCCAAGGGAATGGGGATACGACACTTGTGCCTCCACACACATCTGTACTGACATAGAGTTGTTCAACTCTTATCGTTCTAGTCTGTCGGATCAGAAGTTGCAAATGGCAAACGACTCTAAGTCAAGAGTGCTTAGTGTCGGCACTGTGGTACTCAAGTTCACCTCTGGACGTGAAATCACTTTGAGAAATGTGAAGCACTGGCCTGATATGAGAAAGAATTTGATCTCTACTACTCTGATGGATAAAGCTAGTTTTGGAATTAAGTTCATTGCTGGAACAATGATTATCACAAAATTTGGGGTGTATATCGGTAAAGTGTACCGGAAGGATGGAATACTCAAGATATGTGTTCAAACTGTCCTTCGTAAAAGAGTAGATGTCTCTACTACTGCTGCTTCTAGCTCCACTGTTGGTGCCTCAACCTCTGCTGCTGTTGTCACAAATAATAATAATGTTGTTGCTAATAATGTTGTTGTTGCTAATAATGTTGTTGTTGTTGCTTCTATTTCTTCAGTTGTAGTTTCTGATGTTTCAATGAATGAGAAAAACCCAGTTGCTTATTTCGTTGATTTTTTTGATAATTGGCACAAACGTTTAGGTCATGTTAACTATAAGTTTATTCAAAGACTTATGAACTTGAACCTAATACCAAAAAGTAAAACAAGCAAAGAAAAATGTGAAGTGTGCTCACAAGCCAAATTCACTAAAAAACTATCACCCCAAGTTCAAAGAACAACTGAACCTCTAGGATTAATTCATACAGACTTGTGTGATTCAAAATCTGTTCCAACTAGAAGCGGTAAAAAGTATTTTGTAACTTTCATTGATGATCACACTAAATACTGCTATGTATATTTACTACATAGCAAAGATGAAGCGTTGGAAAATTCAAGGAATATAAAAGAGAGGTTGAAAATTAACTTAGCAGCACTATTAAAATAGTTCGAAGTGATCGAGGAGGTGAATACGATGAACCTTTTAATGAATTTTGAAAAGAAAATGGTATTATACATCAAACTATAGCTCCATATTCACCTGAATCGAATGGAAGTGCTGAACAAAAAAATTGAACTCTTAAAAAGATGATGAATGCAATGTTGCAGGAATCTGGTTCACCACATAATCTGTGGGGGGAAGCTCTGCTTACCTCGAATTACATCCTCAACAAATTCCACACAAGGTCACCGGGAAAACACCCTATGAGCTTTGGAAAGGTTCACTGCCATCGTATAAATACCTCAAAATGTGGGGGTGCTTAGCAAAAGTGGTTGTACCACTTCCTAAAAAGGTCACAATCAGACCAAAAATTGTTGATTGTATATTTCTCGGTTATGCACATCACAGTTTCGCATATAGATTTCTGGTTTTTAAATCAGAATTACCTGATATCCATGTCAACACTATAATGGAATCGAGGAATGCATCTTTCTTTGAACATATGTTCCCATATAAGGATAAACAAAATCAAAAGCGACCTCGTGAAGAAAGAGATCACAACAGTAATGAGCCTAGTTCTTCTGGAACTGCCTTGTCTGACATAGACAAACAACAAGATACACCTAGACGTAGCAAAAGAGCTCGTAAGGAAAAATCTTACGGTGATGATTTCTTGTATAAAATGAACCAAGAACTTTCACTGAAGCCATGAATACACTAGACACTTCTGCTTGGAAAGAAGCCGTCAACAGTGAGATGAAATCATACTTATGCAAAATCATACTTATGAAATCATACTTATGCAAAATCATACTTGGATGCAAATGGATTTTCAAAACAAGTTGAAAAGTGATGGCTCAATAGACAAGCACAAAGCTAGACTTGTCGTACAAGGATTCAGACAACAAGAAGGTCTGGATTTCTTCGATACATATTCTCCAGTGACGAGAATAACCTCCATCATCAGAATGTTGATCTCCATTGCAGCATTACGAGACTTGGAGATTCATCAAATGGATGTAAAAACTGCCTTTTTTAATGGAGATTTAGAAGAGGAGATTTACATGAAACAGCCTGTAGGGTTTGTTGTTCCAGGACAAGAACACAAAGTCTGTCGACTTGTTAAGTCATTGTATGATCTTAAACAAGCTCCAAAACAATGGCATGAGAAATTTGACAATGTGATGATGTCAAATGGTTTCAAAATAAATGCGTGTGATAAATGTATCTAAATTTAACAAACCAAAAATGCATATGTATTGTTCTGTTTATATGTAGATTGCACCAAAGATATAATCCAACAGACTAAGAATTTACACAATAGTCAATTTGACATGAAAGACATGAGTCTTGCTAATGTCATCTTAGGGATTAAGATCACACGCACTTTCGATGGAATTATTCTGTCGCAAGGTCATTATGCTGAAAAAAATCTAGAATGATTCAAGAACTACACAAGTGGAACTGCAAAAACCCCTGTGGACTCTCAACTTCACTTGACCAAAAACTCAGGCGAAGCAGTGTCACAGGTAGAGTACGCGCGTGTAATAGGAAATTTGATGTACTTGACTAATTGTACTCGACCTGATCTAGGACATGCAGTCAACATACTCAGTCGTTACACAAGCAATCCAGGATATAAACACTGGAAAGCCATAAATAGAGTACTGAATTACTTATAGTATACAAAAAGTTATGGGCTACACTATGGTAAAGAACCTCAAGTTTTGGAAGGATACAATGATGCTAACTGGATTTCCGACTCCAAAAACTCAAAATCTACGAGTGGATACGTTTTTACTCTAGGTGGTGCAATAGTATCTTGGAAGTCCTCCAAACAAACTCTGCTAGCTCGATCCACCATGGAGTCCAAGTTTATAGCTTTAGATAAAGCCGCAGAAGAAGCATAATGGCTTCAAAATTTTTTGGATGATATTCCTAAGTGGGAGAAACCTGTGTCGGCTATCTATATTCACTGTGATAGTCAATCTGCTATAGTGCGAGCACAGAATAATCTCTATAATGGAAAATCTCGTTATATAAGGTGACAACATAAAACCATTAAACATATGATCTCAACTGGTGTCATCACCATCGAGTATATCAAATCAGCTGAAAATCTAGCAGATCCTTTTACCAAAGGGTTATCTCGAGATCAAGTCAAAAAATCATCAAGATGAATGGGTTTAAAGCCTATGAACTCAGAGGATGTCTGATGGACACCCCACCTACATGATTGGAGATCCAAAGAACTAGGTTCAAAGGGACAACTAAATCAGATAATATCTTCAGAACGCACTGTGAGCATTATGACTCTTCCCATTCCTACATTGATAAACAATGCACACCTGTAAAAAGTTGAGGATAAGTTCTAAACTTTTAATGATTTGGGTCCAATAATTGGTTGATACGTGAAGTATTACAAGTTGCTTCTGAACATCTAAAAGTTTGGCAAATCAACTAGTGAGTGTGAAATAAAGGCCGTTTCTAGAAGAATGAAGGTAAGGCTATACTCTCCAAGTTCACTCGCGAATTACTAGGCAAAGTTCAAGGCCACAACGAACACAGTAGAGAACTTAGTTCTACTAGAAAGTGAGCTGGGTTATATTTGTTGTCTAGGTTTACACTAAACTTCTGGGTGGTTCAAGACATCATGTTCACCTCCTGGCCAAGTAAACCCGACTTATATTAACAATGAGTAGTTCAAAGCTGAAAAATGCTACTTACTCAGACACAGCATATTTTCGTCTACACTCTCGAAAGTCCATCTGTCTGTCTAGTCTATAGGATAAGTCTAGTCAGTCCAGTCTATTGAGTCATTAAGTCCAATGTCTAGAGTCATTTCTATTCATGTGGGGGATTGTTGGGCTAACGATTTTGGTTACTAAAGCCTTTTGGCTTATTGGACTAAATGTTGGTCTTAGTTGAATTAGAAATGTGCAAATATCCCACATTGCTAAGATATATTATTTTACATGTGTTTATATATGATTACACTTGTAGACTAGTTTAGAGAGCTTGGAGGAGATAAGGGAAACACCACATGCGCGCGCCGCTGCCGCCGCCGTGCCCGTCCCCGTGCTCTTGCTCGTGCCCGTGCCGGTGCTTGGGGCTCGGGGGAATGTGGGCCTTTGGCCCACAACATGTGCGTGTTATTTTTTGAGTCAAACCTACGAGAAAAATTGAGTCTTAATGACGAAGATCTCGTATTAAAGGCTCGTAAATGCTCCGTGATTCTCGCCTTGCGTTTAATGCTTCCCGTTACGCTCGGGTTCAAACGTTGCATTAAACGAAACGAGATTCGATGTTTAATGATAGCGTGATCTTCGGGATTCGGTGTTTAACGACAGCGTGATCTCCGAGATTCAGTATTAATGGACGCGCTTTCTTCTTCTCCTATAAATATCGAGCTCTCCTTTCATTCTACAACACTTACTAAAAATAAGAAAACAATCCTTCCTGTTTGTCCGTCCGAGAGTGTAGAGTAGACGCATCAGTTCGCAGATTCCGTTCGTCGGTGCTCGCCAACCGGTCTAGTTGCAGTTCTATCCTGGGACTCAAAAATGCATCAATCCGAGATACCACATGCGTTTATTGAGTTAAGGTAACGAGATTACGGTCTTAGCTCTGCTTAATTCTTTTGTTTATTATCGTTTTTACTTTCTTTTGTCCTGCTAAAACATTTTCCGAGTTTATAGCTTCTACAGTCTCTTGTAGAAGATAAAAACTAATATAATCTATTTAACTCGAATATTAGACAATTTTCATTATCTAAGGAACTAATCACAACATTTGCGTATAAGATATATTAATCAAGAAAATAAATATATATACATGATTTAATATAAGACTTATTTTTGGTTAAGTTGTTAAGCATCTATTTTTACTATTTTTACCGAAATTCGATTTCAGATAGTAGTGTAACTTTACTTTGATTGGTACATTCCCCCTTTTCATCACACGACATATAATAATGAACAAACAAAGGTTGCTTAATTATTTTGACAACTAACTTATACTAAAAACTATATTCATATACTATACACATATATATATAGAGTATTTTATCATAGAGTCCACTTGTATCTATATTTTTTAATGAAAAGAATCTTTGGCACAATAGGAATCTTATCTTAAACAATTTGGTTGGTATCAAACGAGAAAACAAAGAGTATGATAATGTTTCAAGTCCTCACAATTTCTCTGAATTCAATATGTTGCATATAGTTACATTATAATGGTCAAGATCCAAAGAAATATGAGCTTACAAGTGGATCACGTTGATGCCCATCTTATTAATTATTCATATGATCCAACAAAATGGTGATAAGCCCATCAATATAATTGCCAAGTTTTAATAACATCATGAGCCATGTGCAACGATTTGCTTTCAAGTTGTAACGAAATAAATTCTTTTATATATGATACATATGTATTTTCTATTTTTTCACAGACATATTTGTATCATATCTTTTTTTACTTGATATAATGGTGACAAAGTTTCAAAATTAAATGCCCATACTTGTTGAGAGCTAGTCTCGATGATTCAAAACCTCTTTTGGAATTTTCTTGACGATCCTTATATCTTTTGTGATAGGTTTCTTTCGAAGCCATTTAAATGTTTGGGCAGATTCTTTGACCCATAAAATTATTTCCAAGTCATTTTGATAATTATTTGTTTGTCAAGTCGACAAATTTATAGACTAAAACTCATTCCGTATAATTTTTTATAATCTACTGAACTATTGGAAAGATAGTTTGAATTCATGATACCAGAATCATTAGTTTATTATCTTAAATCACTAGTGATAAAAACTTTGCAAATAAATATTTTCTGCATAAGTAGTTTTAAACAAAATGTTAGTATCAGAATAGAATATCTAAACCGGACCGAAGAATGTGAGTGTCCAGTGTGGTCCTTGGCCACACCTTAGGTGTCATGAGTATATTAGTGATATATATTTTGTTAACATTCTAAACTGCAAATCCGTTAAGCCTTTGAGCCCACAAAGCTAGTAAATGCTAAGACACCTCAAAGGCTATTTTGTTTAAATGAAAATAGTTCCATATACACAGAAGTGACCAATAAAACTTAGCTAAAATGATCCAAAATCTGAAACTTATTGGGTTCGAAAATTATGTGGAACCAGTGAATCAAAAGTTTGAAACGATATTTGATTAAGAGTGTAAGTGGATCCTAAAAATTTCACTGTTTTTGTTTTCTTCCATTGGAATTGGTCAGTTTCTCATGACTTCACAACCTGTTAAATCCAAACCAACTCCAAAGGAAAATTTAAAGTCAAAATTTGACAGCTCAAATTTCAAGAAAGATTATTGTTTAAGAAAACTCATTGGTCTTCTCTTAATTAACCAATTAAATTTCGTTCTTTACTAACTAGTAATTCTTCAATTCCTACTTTTCATTTCTTCAAAAGTACTATCGTGTTGGAAGCCTTAGAGTTTAACAACATTCTGGTATATAAATAAGCATTAAAATTGTTTTTTCTGGCTTGTATTAATATTAAAATATCAAAATCCTGAAGAATTTAATTCATCTACCAGAATGTTGTAAAAACACCATAAAAATGAGTAGTTTAACATACAAAATATTTACTTATTTCGGTGAAGACCGAGAGAACACACAAAAGAAAAAAAAAAATAAATTATACTTAAAAATTAAACTTTGTTATTTTTAAAAAATAGTATTTTAAACCTTATAAAAAACCACAATAAGCGTTTTCACATTCACTTGATTTTCCACATTTACAAGAATACAATTTAATATTTTGTATTTTTACACACTACAAGAAAATAGATATTCTGTGATTTAAATCAGTCGGACATTTAGTGTGATTGATGTACGAGAACTAGAGTATCTACATTTATAACTATAACTTAAAATGATTGTTGAAATAATATATCAAATACATGCCTACTTTTATAAAAACCTCAAAATGCTAAAGAAAGATATACTATAAATAAATGAAATAAACAGTTAATTTGATGACCAAATCTGTTATCACGTTTTCGATGATTAATATCTCCAATGAATTTTCTTAGAGATTTAAGAATTTAGATATTAAAGTAAATTATATTTTTAGTAAAGATATCTATAATGAAATTATATCTTTAGTAAAAATATCTGTAATGAAATTATATCTTTATGTAACGGACTAATCTAACTAACCACATAAGCTAGACAACTTATTTTATAGACCTAACATTTTTTATTGTTTCGACAAATTCTAAACAAAACAAACCACCTAAATCTAAACTAAACACAAGAGATCTTCTCGTAGTTATGCTCGTAAATCAGTATAATAATCATAAACCTCATACAGTTGACTTTTAGTGGTTAGTTTCTTTCTAATATGTTAATAATGTATCCCAAATTGAGGAAAAGCATGAAACAAATATTGAACTTAGTGAATTCGGTATTTGTTCTAGGTCAAACGCTTATTTTCAAAAGTAAAAAATCTTATATTTTAATAGTTCTTGGTGAAAAGTTGTGGAGATGTGTTAACAAGTTTGCTTTAATAAACAGTTTTGAATAATATAATATGTTGTGTGTTTCAAAATTTCTTTTGCCTTTCTGAATGTCAACTTGAAAATTTCTTCATAATGTTTTATTCAATTATTAATTTTGTTTACCAAAGAAAAAAACAATCATTAATTTTAAAATCTTATATTAGTTGAAATACTATTTCTTCAACCTTAAAAATTTAAGCATAGATTTGATTTCATAATAGGTTTGGCATTTGAAATACAAAAATTTGACATCTATAAGCAAACTTTATTATTTTGAGCTGTATTTGCAATATGTATATGGTTTTAAAATAAGGAAAATACGCATGTGTTTTCAAATCTTGTGAAAATTTCTAAATTCATTAAAACATAATTTCCAATAAACCCTCTAAATCTTATTTATTTTTTTACATGTCAACTATATGTATATTAATAGTTTCTACTAAACTTTATATAAATTCTTCTTTACGTAGGTGAGATAGGTTTCTGATTACATAGTGTTTAACCAAACCGACTACGGAGAAAGACAAAAGTCAAAAGACTGTTTTTTTCTTCCAATCAGAAACTCATTGGTCTCCTACTAACCAATTAAGTTCAACTTTTTATATTGTATTTACTCGTTATTTTTTCAATTCGTACTTTATAAATGTCATTTTTTCAACCATTTTGTGAAAGTCACAAGAGTTCAACAACATCTCTTGTAAAGTAGGTATAGTTGGAGAAACTCATCCAAGACTAAACATCAATCGTATTGTCTCGCTTATATAAAATAAGAAAATGTCTTAATAGCATAGTCGAATGATTTAAGAAGATATCTCATGTTCGAAATTTCTTGAGCACGCATTTTTGTAATGTATTTTCAAGAGCTTTTACATAATTCTTTTTAATTTTCAAGTATAATCGGATCTTATGTATGTTATTGACTCGAAAACCAACTAAATGACAAAGTCCTTCGCGAAAGCTCAAGTATCCCGTTAATAAAATAATTAAACATTGAAAAACCTGAAGACTTAAATTAAATAAATATGTAAAAACGCGATACGAAAAAGTCCAACATTCTCAGTCAAGAATTAATGCCACTCGTTTACACACACGCGTACACAAAATTGTATATATATACAAAAAAATCACTAAGCCATTCTTATAATCTCAAAACAAAAAGAGAACCAAAAACAAACAAAAAGAAGAAGAAGAAAAAAAACGTTACAAAAATGGAGAAGAAGAATCAGGTTATGTTGTGTATGATCTTATTATTAGTAGTCTCGTCGTTGATGTTTGAGAGAGTTGATTGCAGAGCCTTAAGATCGAAGCAGGTCAAAAATATCAACGGCCATGATCAATCGGCAGAGATGATGAAGGTGAAGAAGAACAGCTTCAGAAGTCAACGTCATTGGATGAGAAGCTTAGCGTCTGGTCCGAGCAGAAGAGGACGTGGTCACTGATCAACAATTTACGACCACTTCTTCTTTTTGTTAGAGTATTTTAGATGTGTATAAATCGAAAGTTTTTGCAACCAAAAAGAAAAAAAAAAAGCCAAAAGTTGTTTCTGTATTAACACGAATTTCTGAGCTTTAGCCATCGGTGTTCCATGTAAGTGTTTGATCATTTTCCGAAATGGAATCAGATGTAAAGATTCGTGAGATTACACAATTCTATCTCGTGAGATTACACAACTATCTAAAACCGAATAATATAGCATTTTGGCCAGACTAAAATGCTAAACTACATAATCAACCATCAATTGGTATAGGCATAATCCTACTAAGAACTGTTCAACTTGTCAGAAATATTATTATTACTTTTATTGTTATTATTATTACTATTAATTTCGTGAATCTAAAGGTTTAGACTAAGCCCTAATCCCATTACACCCAAGATCGACAGTTGCTAATAGCAAATTGACATAATTATATCTCTCCTATCGGAAATCGAACTAGGAGCACATCAAAATTAATCAAGCGCTCAAACCACTGATCCAATGGTAAATAGTATTTTTTTTNGATCCAATGGTAAATAGTTTTTTTTTTTTTTTTTTTGTCAACTTCACTCAAATTCAAATAAAAACGAGTCTAAAATGTAGGTACATCATTCACAAAAGTTTGATTTCGAGATAATTTTCTAACACTACGAACTATGATATCAACGTCGTGGTTAAGAACACAAAGAATTAAAACTAAAAAACACAAACTGAAAAGCCGGCCAAGCAGAAAGATCTCCAATCATCTTCACTAACTCTAAAAAATCGGTAAATAGTATCTTTTAAAAGAGGAATTACAACGACTTCGCCAATCTCATGATTATTAAAATTTAATAATATTGGGCCAATTGAAAAAACATTGGGCCAATTGAAAAGCTCATTAAAATTTAATAGACGGTAATTTTAAATAATTTTCCTCATATGTGGGCTTTGTGTGACGGCCCATCTTTTGCCCATGAAAAAAGGGAAAACGCGCCAACAAAATCTGGCTGATTTTCATAACTGAAATTTTTAGAAAAATTTCGAAATTAAAAATCAGTGTTAGCGCCAAAATTCCAATGCTTATATTAAAAAAACTCAGACTTTGGCTTATCACTTCTTCTTTTCTTCACAATTTCTCTCCTTAATCCTCTTCCCGCAAATATCGGTTTCGATCTCAATTTATACCTTTAATCCATTCAATCATGGACGACGATAAGGAAAATTACGTAAGAATGACAAGATCAATGAAGAAAAGAAAAGCTTCAATGGTAGCCACCATTGAAACAGATCGATTCAACAAAAAGAGAATCGTTCTTGGTGAGCTTCCGAATATATTCAACAATTCCATTAAGAATCCCACAAAAGCCATTAAAGATCCGAAGAAACTTAAGAAAGAAGATTCAATTTCAACAATCTCAACTCCGGATTCAGACATCGACATGAGATCTGATGATCCTCAGATGTGTAAATCTTATGTTATCCCCATCTTCGAGAATCTCCGTCAATTAGAGGTATAATAAACAAAACCCATCTTCTGTTTTCTGGATTTTGTATATGTGATGATACAATTATTGAATCTTTTTGTTTGAGAAGGTGAAATCAAGACCGCTGATTGATTACATTGAGAAGATTCAGAAAGATGTAACGCGTAATATAAGAGGAATTTTGGTTGATTGGTTAGTGGAAGTTGCTGATGAATTCAATCTCCTCTCCGAAACTCTTTACCTCGCTGTATCTTACATTGATAGATACTTATCTCTTAAGACTGTTACTAAACAAAGGTTTCAGCTTCTGGGAGTATCTGCAATGCTTATTGCTTCGTAAGCTTCTCTTTATTCGTCTCTTTCATTATCTAGGGTTTTTGCTGTCTTCTCTTATGTTTAGTCTTTTGGTTTTGTAGAAAGTATGAAGAGATTGTTCCTCCAAAGGAGCAAGACTTTTGTAACATTACAGATAATAGTTACACGAAACTAGAGATTGTGAAGATGGAAGCTGATATACTTGTTACGCTTCAGTTTGAATTAGGGAACCCTACAAGCATTACATTTCTAAGGTTACAACTCTTTAACTTTTGATTGTCACTGAGTTTTGATTGTATAGTTCAAAAGAGTGGATTTTACATTACTATCTAATTGACTTCTACTTATGTCGGTTTATGCAGACGGTTCATAAGAGTTGCTCAAGAGGATTTCGAAGTAAGTTCTTTGTCGAATTGTGCACACTCTCAATCTTTAACTTTTGATGGTCACTGAGTTGCGATTGTATAGTTCATTGTCTCACTGACTTCTACTTGTGTGGTTTCTCTGATTGTATAGTTCATTGTCTCATCGACTTCTACTTGTGTGGTTTCTCTTGTTTTTCAGATGTCAGATTCACCAATGGAGTTTCTCTGTAGCTATCTTTCAGAGTTAAGTATGTTAGAGTATAAATCTGTGAAGTTTCTTCCGTCTCTTGTGGCTGCTTCATCAGTATTTCTTGCCAGATTCATCATCTGTCCAGAACAACATCCTTGGGTAAAACATTTATCTTAAAGCTGTTCTTGTTCTAATTCTATATATACACACCGATTCTAAAACACTCCACTGTTGAATGTAACAGAATGTAATGTTAGAAGAATACACAAAGTACAAACCGAATGATCTGAAAGAATGTGTGTGTATGATACATGACTTGTATCTGAGTCGAAAAGGAGGAGCTTTACAAGCTGTAAGAGAGAAATACAAGCAGGATAAGGTAAGCTAATTTACTAATGAAATGATATGATTTGAGTTGAATTGTGAAGCTTCAGACCAATATTATTGAGGTTTTGACATGTTTCTCTTTCTCTTTCTCTCTATTTTTGTTTGAACACAGTTCATGTGTGTTGCGACTATGCCTGTATTACCAGAGTTGCCTCTTACCTTCTTTGAAGATGTCAACATGTAGAGTTAACTTTTGCTCATCAGCAAAGGATTGTATAAAACCAAGAAGCAATTTAGAGATTTGTTTGTTTTTGTTCTCTGTTAACAGGTGTTTTTTGGGTTTTGTACATGGCTAATTAAGAACTACTTACTAATGTTTAGTATATGTATTTTGGTTACATAATTTTAAATTTCTTATTTAGGTTTATTTAACCTGCACGGCTTTATACATAATACAGGAAAAGGCCATTAAATCTCAAACTTTTACAATTAAACTAATCAATTCCTTTACTCACCTTTGTGTTGACTAATGCAAAATTGGATTACAAGAAAATCAATATCTAACAACAAAAGTTGAGATTTTCCTACAAGAAAAATGATATTGGGAGAATCAGAAACCAAGAAACGAGAGGAGTTTGAATTTATGGGTAAATTGTGGCTATATAGAGTTTTTTTACTAGTCAAGATTCAAAGTTACCTAACTATTGGAATTGAACGATTCGGTATCTCTATTCCGGTTTTATGATCAGGCCTAATTTATGGTACGGTTGTTGCTAGAAAATTGGTGGTTTCAGTGTGGCTTTTCCTCAAAATTCGTGGTTATAACATGAATTTTTGTGGCTATTGAATTTTTTTTTATTAGTTTAGTTCAGAGAACCGAAGATGACCAAATAAGAACCAAGCTAATTAGTACTAAAAATATTTTGGTTACTTTTGGTCACAAATAATCATTTTTTCGAGTTTAATTACTTTTGGTAAAAAAATAATCATTCAAAACCGAACTAATATTATTAATTCGGATCTAATTTGGTTTTATTTTTTTGAAACCGAAATCGAACCGCAACCAAACTAAATTTTAGTAAGTACTTATCGATTCAAACCGAGTCGAAAAATCGAATATCGAGTACTAGTTTGTGTCTTAGTATATTAGAAAATTACGACTATAATGGTGAGGGAGAGAAAATGGAGAAACATAATTGGCAAAATAAGAAAAAATTCTGTAAAAAATAAACAAGTTTGAATGCAGATAGATTTTGAGGAAATTATAAAATGGAGAAACATAATTGGCAAAATTTAATTAAATTTTCAGTTACAAAAAAAAAAATTTAATTAAATTTTGAATACACAGATTTGGTTTGATCTATGAATCCCAACCAATTATTTTTATAACTTTTATTTATTTGGCATATTTAACTAATATTAATATAATGACAAAATAATCCTTACGAAATTACCTCAAAAAAAAATATATAACAGAAAATAACTACTGTATCTTCTATGTATCTATCTCATTTTAAAATCAAACAAATTGGAATATTTAATGTGCATGTGCCATGTGATAGACAAAACGAAGAAGAAAAGAGAGAAAAACAGAAATATCAAAGAAAATCTATTCAAATCTTTATTTTTCTCTGCAATCAAGTTTTCTTAATGTTCTCCATTAAACCCTAAATCTTCTCTTTATATTCTTTCCAATTTTTTTCCTTTCCTCATTAATTTCTCAAACTCAGAAACCAAAAAGTCTCTTTTTTTTTTCCAATAAATTTTCCTTTTTTTTCGTTTAGATGATTTCAGCTTCTTTCGGAAGTCAATAGGGTCAATTTTCCGGTTAACATGAACGGCGGAGACAATAGGGTTAAAGAGGAGGAAAATCCGGAGACTGCGTCGTCTTCGTCTTCTTCTCGACGAGTCATGTCTCAGTCGCAGTCGTCGTCTCAGCTTCAACCAGATGATCATAGAGTTAACGGAAATCTAATGAATTTCCAAAGTCTATCAAGTTTGGATTATCTAACCCTAGATTCCTCTTTTGGTAGACTTTCTGTCTCTGATTCAAGTGTTCGTCAAAACGGAAATCAAATTCTTAACAATCGATACGATCAGGTGATCAATGGCGGTGTTCAACCCAATGGTCATGGTCATGATCCACACCGTGAATTTGAGTTGCAGAGGTTAAATCAGGGTCAGAGATCATCGTTTGAGAACGGATTTGTTAATGGGTTTTATGGATACGATGCTATACTTCCTCCGATGCTTAACAATGGTTTCTCAAACGGAGTTGCTTCCTCTTCAAGAAATCGTGTCTTAGATCAACATTCTGTTGTTAACCCTAATGTGTATTATTCTGGATTAAATTCTTGGAGGAGCAATGAAAGGTTTTATGGTTCAAATTCTTTGGAGAATCGAGGAGGGTCATCGATGCTTGCGATTGCTAAAGATGTATTCCTTAGTGAGGGTTTGAAGAGGAGGATTGATGAGAGTTCACAGGAGATTTTTGATATGATTTTCAAAGGTCTTACCATTCATGTTTGTGACTTGATGATGGACCCTTTTGGTATAAGTGTGTTTCAGTCACTTGTGAGGAAAAGCAGCTCTGAACAAGTCACTATGATCATTGATATTGTTACACAGAACAACTATCAATTTTTTCTCATATGCTCTCATTCTCATGGGTACACACTTCTGATTCTTATACCACTTTGATATGATTTTATGTATTGTTTTAGTTTGGATTTGAGTGATGAAGACTGATAATGTCTGTTCTTTTATCGACTTCAGAAACGTTGCGATACAATCACTGTTGGAATACATTCATTTCTTTCGTTATGAGGATCAGATTACTCGCTTGGTGGAAGCTATAAGAAGAGTAACACTCGAATTGACAAGGAAAGGTGATGGTCATAATGTGATTCTGAGCTGCTTTAGCAGGCTTCATGTCTCCCAGTTTCGAGTAAGCATTTCATTCACTGTACATAAATCTTTTGCTTCTCGACATGGAGTCAATTCTGTATTTGTTTGATTAATTAGTCTCCTCTTTCTCAAACCTGAAGTCACTTCTAATAGCAACTCAAGTAGATGAATCAGTTTGATTCTTATCATTTAGTTTTTGCTATGTCTATGTTCTCCAGTCCTAGAATCTATATGCAATGTTTCTAACAGTTGTAACCTTGATAGCTTGTGGTACAAGTAAGATGACCTATGGTAGAGCCTAAATCATCAGGTTTAATCTTCTTTGCAACTAATCTTAAGCAGAAATTTGAGACATAACATTCTTTCCTCTTGTCTATTATGTTATACAGATCATTCTTGACGTTATCGTTGACAATTGTGTCCGAATAGCGTGTGATCAAAACGGCTGTCACATGATTCAGAAAGCTCTTGAGATTCATTGTCGTGAGCTATGGCACCGTTTGACTGGCCAGATAATAGCTAATGCATTGGAACTTTGCAGGGACAACTACGGGTAAACACAATTATACAATTATATTGCAAGATCTCTAGTATAGTACTTTGGAGATCCTGGTCTTAACATGATATGTCAGTGTCCAACAAACTTTTATATCCGTGAGATTCTTTCTTATAGTCTCTTTATATCGTCTGTTTTAACTCATATGTATGTTTTGCTTCAGAAACTATGTGGTGCAGTATTTGGTTATGGTGGGAAATCAATATACAACAGAGCAGCTGATTGTACAGCTATCAGGGAACTATGGATACCTCTCTCAAAACAAATATGGAAGTCATGTTGTGCAGAAGTTGTTGGAAGTACAGGTCAACAATGGATTGATTGTACATGAGTTGCTTAGAGATATCGATACCCTTGTTGTTCATCAGTTTGGAAACTATGTCATTCAATCTGCATGGGCAAACACTCCGGTAAGTACAATACAACAGTGTTAACGTTTTGATCTGTTTAGCTATATAGAGACTTAATTAATCGATGTGAGCTTGTTTGTTGTTTGCAGGAAAATGTGCGTGAATACATAAAGAATCACATAAAGCGTAATATTGGATTGATGAGTTGCAACATGTATGGTAACAAAATTAGAAAGAAACTCGGTCTATAGAGAGTCCAAAAGGTTTGAAAGGAAGAACATGTGTTAGTTGCTGCTTTGTTTTTATTTTGTTTGTGAGTTAATGTTGGATTTAATTAACCATTGTTGATCTTTTTAGGTGAGGTTTTTGAGTTCTTATTCGCCATCACATTGAGACAATGCACCAAACCATTCATTGTCTTGTCTTGTGAGATTTATATGTTTTAATGTTGTGATCTTAGCTTATGATTGATGTTAAAGACGGATTTCTTCTGATATAAAAATCATAATGTTGTTGTCTTTTCCCATCTTCATTTTCTTTATCATTGTTTACTTTCGTTCAATCTTTTGAATTATCTTTGTTTCTCTTAATACGTGAATTCTCTGGTCCATTGGTTTCAAAGGTCGTCCTAGTAGACTTAAGTGGTTTCGAGATAACACCGAAGCATAAACCTATATTAAATAAAATTTCATAATATGTTCGTGGCGAATGAATATACGAGAATTTATCTTCTTGTACATATCTATTCATTTTAATATGAGCTGGAATCGTAATTTTAAGCTAATTAAAATTAAAAATAGATTTGAAAATGTATCTTATATATTAAAGCGGGAGACAATTTCATTTTGACCGTGTTATAAACTTTAGGATAAAAATTAATCTATAGTTCATAATAACTCTTAAAAATAGGCTTGAGATAGGTTTTATTACAGATATTTATTTAAAAAATCTAAACTAATAAAGATTTCATGAAAAACATTTAAAAAGCTATAAAAAAAATCGGTTACAAATTCGGTTATTGATTCGATTCCAGTTCTGGTTTGGATTCGATTTTCCGGGTATATAGATTTAGGATACTTTTTTGGTATTCTATCGGGTTCGGTTCATCTAATTCGGTATTTCATTATTTTGATTTAAGACTTATCCAAATATTTTTATTCTTTAGATAGAGTTTGTTCCGGTATAGATCGAGTTCGGGTTCGAGTATTTATATATAAATATTCAAAATTAAAAGAGATTTAATAGAAAAAATCTAAAAAATTTGTTTATGATTTGGTTCGGGTTCAGGTTTGGGTTTGAGTTTTCAAATACACAGATTTATAATCTATTGAGGTAATTTATCGTGTTCATTTCGGGTTCCATTTCTCTAATTCAGGTTAATTTCGGTTCAAATTTTGGACTTCTAAAATAACATTCAAAATATCAACACGGGTTTTGGAACCAAATAAACACTGTTAAAAAATAATTAAATCTCATGCTATAGCGTGAGTATATATCTAGTCTTATATAATAAAGCGGGAGACACTTTCATTTTGACCGTGTTTAAAGTTTAGGATAAAAATTAACCTAAGCTTCACAATCCTTTAAAATAGGATTATGGTGGATTTGATTACAAAATTTTATATAAAAATTCAAAATTAATAAAGATAGAAAAAACTCTTAAAAATTTAAAATGTAATAAAAATATTTTGGTTATTGATTTGGTTCTATTTTGGGTTAAGATCCAATTTTACGGGTACATAGATTTAGGTGGTATTTTGTCGGGTTTAGTTAATTTAATCCGGTATTTTGGTATAGATCGAGTTTGGGTTTGAGTATTTTATATAGTAAATCAAAATTAAAAAAGATTTAATAGACTAACTCTACAATTTGGTTATTGATATGATTCTGATTTGAGTTTGAGTTCGGTTTTTTAAATACATAGATTTAGGACCTATTGGAGTTTTTTGTCGGTTTCGATTGATTTTGGTTCGGGTTTCAAGCCTTTAAAACAATATCTCGAAAACAATATTCAAACAACACGAATTTAAAAACCAAATGAATACGGGTTGAAAAAATAATCAAATCTCACGTTATAGCGTTGGTATAATCCTAATTTTTTATTTAAAATCTAGCTACATTACCTATTTTACGCCAACGAAAATAATTTGGCCTTAATTATCAAATTTTCTTTTGTTGATATTTAGTATGCCAGGCTAAATTTTATTCTTTCTTTGTTTAGATTTTTTTTTCTTTTCAAATGATTGGTTGATAATCAGATTCCGGATATCAAAGATAACACATAATCAGATTCCGGATATCAAAGATAACATATGAGACATTTAACCACTAGATGTTTTTGACTGCATAGATTTATAATTTTCTTTGTTATAGCTTTTTTTGTGGATTAGGATTACCATTAAATATATTTGACATTTAATATATTCTATATTTGATATCATAAAATAGTTTTTGAAGATCTATATGTATACACATGTTTAGATCTCTCTTAGCTTTTTATATCGTTATCAGTCTTTGTCCATTCAATCTTCTATATAAACATATGCAATGTTTTACATGCAAACAAATCTTCCAAACCCATCAAGAGCTCTTCTCACATATCCAATCTTTTCAAACCAATGAAGTTGATGATATTTTGTTATTATCAAGGAGACAACATTTCATATCTTTGCTTCATTACAATCTCAGCTTGAACTCTTCTCTTCCCCGACTTACGTTCTTTCCAAACGATTATCGTCATCACAATCAACCAAGGACGTTCCAATCTGTGACCATGGACAATAACAACAATACCAATCCAACAATTGATCATTTTGTGCAGCCTCACGTAAGATCTGAGCCTCTTCAGCAACCACTTCAGCCACAAACTCAGCCTCAACCACATATCATGGAGAGTGAGACCTTGGTGAATGATGATTGCACTTTGCCGCTTATTGAGCAGTTGGCGCGACAATGGCCAAAAGCTATTGTTCTAAATGATGACGAGAAGGATTCCATCGATCTCGAATTAAAGCTTTGAGAATTTTAATATTATTATCTTTAATTGTTTGCAGTAATCAATAAAAAAAACTATGTAGATAGAAAATGCCTAGATAAAGATTGTTATAGATCTAATCTTTGAATTGGTTTATCTAGTTATCTATGATGTTTTCTCTTTTAAATCATTGTTATGTTATAAGATTTGGAGTTTTCTTTGGTTCTAAATGATATCTAACTTCTCAAAATTATTGCCTTTTTCTCGATATATTATATTGTGGTGTGGATATCTTTTAGTTTTAGACCATATTCTTTCAAATGAAACATAATTTTGTAATCGGTATGACATGTTATATAATATGAGATATATACTCCTGCATCGTGTTGTGGTTCGTGGCGAACGAAAAAGAATTGACACACATTTCCTTAGTTCAGAAGTTTTTTTTATATCTTACTTCTCTGCCTTTGGTGTAGTCGACTTGAGCAGAGATACTAATCTATCCGAATCCGAATTGTTTGGTAATATCGTGCTGATGAAAGATAAAGACAAAATATGTAAGTCAAATAAAAAATTAACACGTGGAATTGGAAATAATCTACCTGAACCACTTTAGGTATATGTTATATTGTGTGGTAATATCGTGTTGATGAAAAATAAAATATAAAATAAGAAAGTCAAATGAAAAGTTGACACGCAAAATTGGGAAGTTGAGCTGGCTAGAGTGATATTGATAAAAAAACTTGTGAGAAAAACAACCAAATCCAGTCGATATAGAACTAAATCGTATTAACGAAAGATAAATATGAAATAAATAAATTAAATAAAAAGTTGGCACATGGAAAAGAAATAATCTATCCGAACCCAAATCACTTTAGAAATATGTTACATTGTTTGGCAAAATCATATTAATAAAAGATAAAATATGAAATAAGTAAGGCAAATGAATTACTTGTGAAACAAAGAACCAGATCAAACCGATATAGAACCAAATTAAATCAAACCAAATTTCAGAATTACCACAATGAATCCAATAGTAATCTACATCAAATCTAAAAGGAACCAAACTGTACTGATTATCCAAAAAAATATTCCTATGAGCTGCTCTATCCAGTATATCAATCAAAGACGAATGTAAAATATATATTAATTTTAATTACTAAAGCACAAAATATCACTTAAACTAGGTAAATATTGTTTTTTGAAATTTTTGTATAACATATGACGTTAAAAACCAACCAAATACATAAACATAAAATGTGATTTAACTTGAGTTTATATCTTTGTGAAAAAGTGACGTTATTAAATTTTCACTTAATAATTTCTAACTGAAATATCTCAGTTTTTAATCCTTCGTTCTCATTGGTCTTAAAAACAAAAATTTCTAAAGCAGGTAAGACTTCTGAGTCGTTGACTTTAACTAAGACTTCTTAAAGAGACACGTGTCATTTAATTATTCGTTAATACTGTAACGAAAATGAAAAACAATAATTAATAAAAATTGAATCATGAAACCACCGTGAGACCAATTCATTCTCTGTCTCTCTCTTTCCCTTTTCTTCGACGACGAAGGATCTACGACGGAGCCACGGTTGAGTTTCACTCCGCCTAATCCCTTTCTTCGCCACCGGCGTTCTTCAATTGAATCAATTCCACTGAATCTCAATCCACTAATCATGGATCGAGCTTCGCTCCTTCTCTTCTTCACCATCTGTATATTCTTCCATCTAATTGCCGCCGGTGAGCTCAATTTAGCAGCCGAATCGCCGATGATTTTCCCTCTTAGCTACTCTTCCTTGCCTCCGAGAGTCGAAGATATTCGTCGCCGTCGTCTTCAATCTCAGCTTCCTAACGCTCATATGAAGCTATACGATGACCTCCTCGCCAATGGGTTTGTTCCTCTTTTCGATTAATTTAGCAATTAATTCTTATGCTTATAACACAGGAAAAGTTATAAACAGAATTTTGGTTTTTGTCTTATCATATGTAGCTATTATACCACACGATTATGGATTGGTACACCACCACAAGAGTTTGCTTTGATTGTAGATACTGGAAGTACTGTTACTTATGTTCCTTGCTCAACTTGTAAACAGTGTGGAAAGCATCAGGTGATTAAGTTACCTAATTTCTTTCAGATTCTTGTTTGTAGCATATGATCGTCAGGAAGTAGATTATTATGTGCATCCTTTTGTTGATTTGGCTTAAAGATGGTTATTGATGTGAAGCATCATTTTATGAGGAATTTTTGATTACTATTTCAGGATCCAAAGTTCCAACCTGAATTATCTAGTAGCTACCAGGCTTTGAAATGCAATCCTGACTGTAATTGTGATGATGAGGGGAAGTTATGTGTTTATGAAAGACGGTATGCTGAGATGAGTTCGAGTAGTGGGGTTTTAAGTGAGGATTTGATATCTTTTGGCAACGAGAGCCAACTTACTCCACAACGAGCTGTTTTTGGATGCGAGAATGCGGAAACAGGTGACCTTTTTAGCCAACGTGCTGATGGTATAATGGGTTTGGGTCGTGGCAAGCTCAGTATTGTAGATCAGCTTGTTGACAAGGGTGTCATTGAGGACACTTTTTCGTTGTGTTATGGAGGAATGGAAGTTGGGGGTGGTGCTATGGTACTTGGTAAAATATCTCCTCCAGCTGGGATGGTGTTTTCTCATTCAGATCCATTCCGCAGGTAGAGTAACTTCATTAATTTGCAGTTAGTTGGTATCTGAAATTGAGAGTACATTTCGAGCTTCTCACAACATCACTGTAGTTTCGGGTGTTTGCAGTCCATATTATAACATTGACCTGAAACAAATGCATGTTGCTGGCAAGTCTCTAAAGTTAAACCCAAAAGTCTTTAACGGAAAGCATGGAACTGTCTTGGATAGTGGAACAACATATGCTTATTTTCCCAAGGAAGCCTTTCATGCCATAAAGGATGCGGTAAGATATCTTAAGCTGAATAAATGTTTGCTTATCTCTCAGATCTTTCTCTTCACGAATTTCTAGTCTCAAGATGTTTTATTGCCGTTCTCTAGAGCATTGGTTTTAAGAGATTTCTGTTTATGTTGTTCTGTATCTGAGAATACAAGCACAAACATCAAAATCAATCAATTACTAAAATTTATATTGTGTTAGTGAGTTGCAAATGTAAAAAGATATTCCTGTTATGTTCACAGGACTGTATGTTCAATGGATGACATTTGACAACAAAAAAAAGTGCCTTTTTTACTTCGAATATAAACTGTATGAGGGAAATGTTAATGTTTCTTCCTTATTGTAATCACATTCCAGGTTATTAAGGAAATTCCATCTCTCAAACGGATCCATGGTCCAGACCCAAACTATGATGATGTTTGTTTCTCTGGCGCTGGAAGGTTGGTTTAAACAATAAAATCACAGAACTTCAAATTTGGTTTGTAATCGAAGGTCACTATTTTTCGATGCCATTTAGGGATGTAGCTGAGATACATGACTTTTTCCCCGATATCGCTATGGAATTTGGAAATGGTCAGAAACTTATTCTTTCTCCGGAGAACTACTTATTCAGGGTAATAATTTTGAAGTAGATAAGTAGATTTGGCGTCATCAATATTGTAGTAAAAAGAAAGTATTGTAACATTTTCCATTTGTCCTCATGACATGCTTATAGCACACTAAAGTAAGAGGCGCATACTGCCTGGGAATATTTCCTGATAGAGACTCAACAACTCTCTTAGGAGGTAGTGTGTGTAAACTCTTTATTTCAAATAATGATAAATTTATGACAAGTATAAACTTGCTTCTTCTTAACACCTGGATCAGGAATTGTTGTCCGCAATACTCTTGTCACTTATGATCGTGAGAATGATAAGCTCGGGTTTCTGAAGACCAACTGTTCTGATCTATGGAGGAGCCTGGCGGCACCAGCATCTCCTGCACCTACTGCACCAGTTGCCCAAAATAAAAGTTCTCAAATTTCTCCAAGCCCCGCTCCAAGCGAGTCTTTTACCACTGATCATCCAGGTAGTTTAGCCTTGTATGTCTCTATGGTGCTGGTTGTTGTTGTAGTCCTTGGATGCTAGCGACTGCAAATAACAGGACCTATTATCTGAAATAGTTTGTTCTGACTAACTTATTCAGAAGTTTGATGAATCAAAGCACTTCTTAGACATGCTATTTTGCTCAAATCATTTGTAAGACTTTACACGCCTTGAAGATCTGGTTCTCTTGCAATGAAAAAGTAGAATTACTTGTAGCAGCAGCGATTCATTTGAAATTGATTTGTTGTTTTAACCTAGAGCCTCATCAATGTAACCTGTAGCACTGTCATTTGGGTGCATCAGATTTTCGTTTTCTTTTCTATTAGGGGTTAACCTTGGCTACATCTTACAAACTTGAAGGTGTTTTGCGGGTTGGAGTTATCACCTTTGAAGTGTTAATTAGTGTGACCAATTCATCATTGAAGCCCAAATTCTCAGAAATTTCTGATTTCATTGCCCATGAGTTAGACATTAAAAGTTCACAGGCAAGCTTCTAAACATTCTATCCATTAGTTGTGCTATTTGAGGTGCTTTCTTTCTGAATAAAACCATCCCACTGGCTCTTGTTAGGTTCGCTTGTTGAATTTCTCGTCCAGCGGAAATGAGTATCGTCTGAAGTGGGGAATCTTTCCCCCACAATCTTCCGAGTACATTTCCAATAATACAGCAAACGTACTTCTCCTTTTCCTTACAAATGATTGTTTAGGTATCTCCAGGGACAGAGTAAAAATATATGAGTTTGTATCTCTTCACATGATCGCAGAACATAATGTCGCTTCTGAAGGAAAACCGATTGCGCTTACCTGGGCAATTTGGAAGCTACAAGTTATTAGAATGGAAAGCTGAGCAAAAGCAAAAACAGTATGTTTCCTTTCCCTCATATCTATCAGTTATCGATTCAACTCGATTCGATATATATGACAAGTCTGATGTACTGAACTTTTAGTAGGAGCTGGTGGGAGAAACATTTACTCGGCATAGTTGCAGGAGTGATGATATCATTGCTGGTTATTTCAGCAATAATCAAACTTGCCTTAATGTGGAGACAAAGACAGAAAGAAGAAGCTACTTATGAACCTGTAAATGCTGCTGTTAAAGAATCAGAACTTCAGCCTCTCTCTTCTGAAACATCTAATGCTTGAGAGCCTCCCAATCACTCAGAGTCTCTCTCTTTCTATATATATAATATAATATATATTTGATAGAAAGAAATTAAACCCACAGAACAGAGGAAACAAGATTCATCAAACTAAAGACACTTTGATTATAAAAGTAAATTGATGTAGTTATTCAGCTATTTTTTGATGTATAAGGATATTAAGAAAGAAATTAGAGGGAAAAACTGAATGGAATGATTTTGATTGAGAAGTGTTTTGGTGATTGAAAAGCTTAAGACACAAAAGTTTTGTGTAAGTAAGCGACTTAAACTCACAGTGCATGTACGCAAAGAATTAAAAATATTTTGTCAACTTCAAATTTCATTAATAAAAAGATGATATGACTTCACTCTTGTGAAATAATGTTTACAAAAAAGTTAAAAAATCCGTAGGAGTAAGAGTTTGTTTCGTGATTCAACCATTTAGGAATCAAATAAATAGAAAAAAAACTTGAAATAATTCTTCAATCTTGCAAATTCTTCCGGATAACAAAGAAATACTGGCTACTTTTCCGGGTTAACACCATCTTCAAAATCTATACATAGTCCAAAATGTATTTTAAAGCTTTCCGAAATTCATCTACAAAGTAGTATCATGTGAATTCTAGGTAGAAATCATTTAAAGACCAGTGTAGAGCCGAGTCGATTTCTAAGACCACCTCTATCGGTGAATCCTTATTTTGAGGTTTTAAACTAATAAAATATTATTATTTTGGTAAGAATTTATTGTTTTATTTAAATTTTATTTTAAATAAAAAAGATTGAATCAAATAAGAACATATGTGTAGATACGTTTCTTATTTGACAAAAATTAGAGACTCAGTCTCTTCCCTTAGAATTCCATCTCCTCTCTCCTACTTTTTCAATTTTTTTTTTTTAATCATAAGAAATTCAGTTAAGAGTTGCCATTGGACCTATTCTAAATAGGCTTGGAACCAATATACAGAGTCGGTCCGACGTTATCGAAGGCTCTACTCAAAACTATTTTTTTGTTCCGGTATATTCTCTAATAATAACAACTATTTTTATTCATTAGTTTTAAAAACGAAAAAATTTTGCAAAGTGAAAATATGAGATTGTATAATCATCAAACATTATAACTAACATCGGATTTCTCAAAACTCAGAAAAACAACAATATAAAAAGATATTTTGGGCTTACTAAAAAATCAAAAAACTCTAAAAATGTTGGACCTTAATTACTAAAAATTATCTAAACTTTAAAATTGTTGGCTCTAATTACTACAAAATTGTAAAAGTTTTCAGTTTTAGTTACTACAAAATCGTATAATTTCTTAAGAATTTTAGGTCATAATATTTGTGAGATCTAACTCATAGTTTATATGGCTTATACGGCCAATATATCTATTCTGTCTCGATCAGTCAAGTTGATATCCCTCGAGTTATTCCGTCCGTTCCAAATAAACAATATGCCATGGTAATTATATTTGTTCATCGATTCTGAAATTTGCCACAAAACCACTTTACAAAATGATAAGTGATTCAATGGGGTTTTTCATATGCTTAACAAGAATAATATTTTTTGAATATTTGTGTACTGTTAAACGCATATTAAATATGGATCTGGAACCTTTATTACCAATTTCAACGGGAATAAGACATATAGCACACATTTGTTGACAAATGTTACATAAAACAAAATTTATAAAGTGTCAAATTTCAATCCTTCCGATGCATTAGCCGTAGTTACTTTTACTTCATCTTCTAGAATTTTTGAAAGAATAAAAGACACGATACAACGTATAGAACGACATAATTGATGATACTATGTACTAGTAATATAAAATTAATGACAAAGATTTTCTCCAAAACAAATCGTTTTGAACGAAACATAACCTTAAAACTGAACAGTGAACAGCAAGAGATTAGAAGCAGTTCATTACTATACGTTCCATTTGATGACGTAGGAAAACTATTTTGCAGAGATTTTGGACGCATCCCACTTTTACGAAGAAGTAATTAACAATTATGATAAATTGATAGATAATAAATATAATGAGCATGCAACATAAACTTACTCACAACTAAACGCTGAAAACATGCAACATAAAATTGCTTTTGCTAACCAAAGAAATTACAAAAAAAAAAAAATACCAAAAGGCAGATGAACCCGTATAGTAAAATTTGGACTATTGATCAGATTTTGTTTATACAATTAATCAAAAGCTAATGTTTACTCTTTTAACACTAGAATTTCAAAAAATAAAATGGGTAAATTCGTCAAGTTGTTCTCAGGTAATACCAGATTCGATTCTTACCTGCTGCATTATGGTAACTTACAAAAAAAATTTTAGGGGTGAGTTTTACGCTATTAATCAGATTTTGTCGATCCAATGTTGACAAAAAAAAATGGTAAATCCTTAATTATGCACAAATACATGTTTTGTTTTCGAACTCTTAAAATATGTTAAAGATTCACTCTTGAGTTCATTTTAAACTCCATCACACCAGATTATACGTTTACCTGTAGAATTTTAGTAAAGAAAGAAAAAAATATGGATATCAACCAATAGATATTTATTCAAATCTGTAAAAAATGCATTATTTGATTGGTCAATTTCTATAGTTGTGAAATAAATATTTATTCAAATCTGTAAAAAATGCATTATTTGATTGTATACGCAGATAATAACGCATCCGATAGAGTTATATTAGTTATTAAGCAACATGCCATTGTTATACCTTTCACGATTGGATTTTATTTACAATAATACCATATAGTAGAAATGATTGTACTTCAAAGTTACATACCATTCAATTTTTTTAATAATTACAAAGAACCATTTGAAGTTTACTTTCTTAAACGGCCGCTAGATGTCATCACATCACTAGGCCACTTTAGTTTCACTTTTTGAATAAACAAATCCCCACTTTGGTCTGCATATCTACCTGGATTACATATAAACCCTATTTTCCCATTTTTGTTTTTAATCACTTTAATCAGTAAGAACACCCAAAGATCAGAAAATCTCAGATACCTTTCATGGACCACTTGTCTTGCAAGAGTACAAACAAGATGACCAGGACCCACGTTGTTGTCGGTTCCAAACCATGTTGTTTCTTCTGTGCGGTGGAGGAGAAAAACCCTTCTGTTAGAAAGGCATGGTTAGAGTTATGTCTTAGAGATATGCACTTGACAAGAGACGACACTGAGCTTGCTCTCTCACTTAGTTTTATATGGAAATATGCCATGGCCGACCCCGAAAACCCCGAGTTACCGTCTCTTGGGATTTTCGAGTGTATGACAAAGTTGATGAACAAAGGTCTTGAGGATGCAGAATGGGTAATGACTGGCCAAAATGTGTACGTTCCTTACTATGCTGCTCATATTGTTGGCTCTTACACAATGAAGAGGCCTGAGTTTGCTGCTAAAGCTGTGGAGTCTGGGGTCATAAGTCCATTACTTGAGCTTATGAGAGGAAAAATGAGTTGGCTTGAGCAAAGAGTGGTGGTTAGGGCATTAGGTCATTTGGCTAGCTATGAGAGGACGTTTGAGGCAGTGGCTGCCTATGAAAATGAAGTGGTTAGATTAGCCATGGAGATTGCAACTACATGTGTTGATGTTGTGTATGAAGAGTTTGTGAGTGTTAAAGAAAGAGAAGGAAGAGTGAGTTATCACAGTGACTTGCTTACTAGAGGACTTGGAGGAATGGAGATGGCCAACCAAAAAGCTGAGGAATGGGCAAGTCAATTACAATGTTGGTCACTTCATTTACTCAATTGCTTTGCTTACAAGCAAAGGTCTATTTCTCTTATTTGCAACAAAACTTTTCTCAAGGAGCTTAGGAAGATGTGGGGTGGATTGGTTAACCACACTTCTCCTTCAGGCATTGGACTAATCCGGATTCTTTGTTATAGTAAACAAGGTCGAGGCCATGTCGCGGAATCGAGAGAACTGATTTTGAGTCTATGCAATCTCTCTAGGTCTTCTGATGATTGGCAATACATGGGTATAGATTGCCTTTTGCTACTTCTCAAAGACCAAGAAACAAGGTACAAAGTTTTAGAGACATCTTTGTGTTATCTAGTAGACCTAGTTGAGCTTAGAGCTCTCAATGACAGAGAAAACCTAGGTGATAGAATAGCTAAGGTTCTTCTAATGCATTACAATACAAAGAAAGGTTGTGTCAACACTCACAAGGTCCAAAAGCCTTTGAAAGAGCTATGGAGGCTTAAAGTAGAAAGGCCAAAGAAGGAGAGACATTTGATGAGTGAAAAGCTTACAGAGACAAGTGTCGTTGTAAATTTAATAAAGCAACAAGCAAACCAATTGCTTTGTGTAGGAGACATAGAGGGAGCTATCAAATACTACAATGAAGCAATAAGTTTGTGTCCTTTGAAACTTAGGAGAAAGAGAATGATTCTATATAGTGAAAGAGGAGAGTGTTTCTTACTTCTTGGAGATGTAAATGCAGCCATAAGTGACTGCACAAGAGCTCTTTGCTTGTCGGAACCAGTGAATTCACATGGTAAGAGTCTTTGGACAAGGTCAAGAGCTTATGACATTCAAGGGCTTTCAAGAGAAAGCTTGATGGACTGTATCATGTTCGTCAATGGCCGACGAATCCCTTACTACGCTGCTCAAATGATCAGTAAGCAAATGGAGGCTACATGGCTGTTTGAAGAAGCTAAAGCATCAAAGCTTCGACGGCTAACGCTGCTCAAGGAGAAAAATCACTTAACCGGTAATTTTCAGTTTCTTGTATATGTACATATATTTGGATCTCTCTTATATAAGACAATTGCAAAGTTCATAAGATTAAGTACATTTTCTTTCTCTCTTAAGGCTTGTCGACGATCGCAGAAGAACCTGCGAAGAAGAAAAAGGAAAGAATGATGATGCAAAGGAAGCAACCTTATCTCTTTGATTGATCAAACTATGTAGCATCTACCACATTATTGTATCTTAGTAGTGAATTTTAATTTTCCATTTACTAGTTAAAATTAAAAAATAGTACTTTTGTGATGGGTAAGTATATAAATATATATATATATATATATTTTTTTTTTCTTGACATGCATTTTTTTTTGAGTAAAAGTTCTGACTCCAATGAGTGGAATCCCTCATCATAATTCTTTTCAGAAGATCAGAATTTCCGTTACTGAAGGTTGGTACATCATCCAGGCCATGTGAATTCTCCTTCCAAACATATCGAATCCGAGTCTCCTCGACCTTTAGTAACAAACTTAAACCACTAGCCTATCATTGCTTGAATTTTTTTTTTTTTGGGTCTTATCATTGCTTGGCTTTTGACATGCAATTTATACCACCCGATGAACACAAACTCCTAATAATTAAAGATAGTCTATATGGTCGTAGTCGAGTGGCGAGCAAAAAAACTTGGAAAGTGGTAGTACATTATCCATGTTTGATTCGCCCTCAAATCATAAGTATATGTGATATTTAAGAAGTCTTAACCTGACCCTGTGATCTCTGCCTATCAGTTTAGACCACAAGTAATACTCTATCCGAGCTCGAATCATACTGAATATAGAAAAAGGAAAGTTACTTTTAGTTATTGTGTATGTTAGTGATGACCACTTTTACTAATATGAGTTTTTCTTCTTGTCTATTCTCATAATTTTAAATGAAAGATTTATGTAAAGATAAGATCGAATCCTCAAAATATCGTAAAATAATTATGAAATCCTATAAACACTACTAGAAAAATCTATATCTATAGGTTTCTCTTATAAGTAACAACGTTGTTTTCTTAACATTGGATAATGTGAAGAGGAATATTTTATGCGAACTTATAGTAAATGGGAACAGTAAGAGTCTTAGAAGGTGGTGAGGACCACAAAACCACATTAAGGTACGCGTGATCTTTGTTCTTTAAACTAACATTACAACTACTCTATTGTTTTACTTAATTATATGGTTTTAGTGTAAAAGGTTCACGAGTTTCGTATATTATTTGGATCATTAGACTATATTTTAATAGTTTATTCCATATACAACAAAGCAATCAATGAGAATAATCAAAAATCGTGGCAAGTACACAAAATGACCAAGTAGTGGTACGCAGGTGGTAGGCATAGTTTAGGACCACGGCGTAAACCTATTAGGTCTTCAAATCGATTTCCACCGAAAAGTATACTGCTATTTAGACAGACAAAGATGAGATCATGTCTTAAATATCACTAGAAAACTCGGAGTTATGCAAAGATGGGATCATGACATGCTAGTTGTCGGTACTGATTTCCTGAAAATTAGTTGGATTCATTAACCCAAAATCTGACTTGATGTTCATGGATTCCTATTGACCCAAACCCTCAGGTTACAAAAATAGCAACACAATAATTGAACTCGATATCCGGCCAGTTCGACCAGTTCAATGATGAGCTAATAGCAGATTTTACCTATTGGCGTTTATCATCAAACTCGAACTGGAAAAGCAATCGGGTCCTGAGTTAACCGGTTCAGGTATTTGAAACACTGGTCTTGATTAGTCTAGTGACTATTCTATTGAATGCACGACGAATTTCTTAAAAGGGTCATCACAATGAATTTTCACTATTTAACTTAAAAGTAAAAATTTATCTAATAATATGAGATATTATCTAACAAGCGATAGTGTTATGTTTCTCAATGAATTTGGAACATCCAAATTCTATTGAATCAATCGATACACTAGAGTGGATTTGGCCATCTGCGGCTCTCTTTCAAGGACAGCAACCACATCCTTCACAGAGATTGTCCTCACCACTTTTGGTTGTAGTGACGAACTTTGGTTCTTCCCTAATCTCCGACCACCTAAAACAAGAATACAGAAGCTTAACATCGCAAACAAAACCGTTAAGAACTAAACTCAATAAAAAAAAAAAGCCACAGACAAACTAAACTCTTAGGAGGATGTATTGAACCATACATGAATTCTAAATGATATAGATTTTAGGAAGCTTTAGATGAATTTAGAGATGTGGTAATTGAAATGGACTAACCAGTTCCAGAATATCGTCGTCCACCATTTTGCTTGTCCTTGGAGTTTCTTCCTCCACCTGAAGTACTCTTCTGGTTCCCATCTTTACCACCTTCAGATACAGATTTCTGACGAGCTTCAGCCATTAATTGCCATTTCAAGAATGTATCATCTCCTCCAACAGCAGCACGAGCGGCAACATTTGCTGCTGTTGTTCTCATTTTGTCGTCATCTTCTTTATTTCCCTTCACACATTAAAACCACTTTTCAAAGAATTGCTAAGGTAATTTGAATTGTCATTGGGAAAATGTTATTAATTACTCCATACCTTCAGTCCCTTTGAACGGTTATCTTCTCTCTCCTTCTCACTGTCAACTCCACCATCACCTTCTTCACTCTGCAGCAAAAAAACAATAAAAACAATTTTCATACGTCTATGTGATATAGCAAAGTTGAAAACATAGATAATAAGCTCAGAACAGACCTCACTCGGTTTCTTAAGCTTTTCTGCTTCAGCCTGTTTCTTCTCCCATTCCTCCTTCACCTTCTGATTCATTTCGTTGATTTGTTGTCGAATATCTGATGTGATAAAAGTCCGGTGTCTAGATTTCTCAGCATCAACCCGCTAAAGAAAAATTTTTAGCTTGAGAAAGTATGGATCCAACAAAGTTGAAGCAAGCAGTAAGAGAATTTCAGACTGACCTGCTTCGATAACCGAATTATATGAGATAAAAGTCCTCGCATCCTTTCCTCCACACACTGGGAGCACAAAAACATGAGAATGGGAAAAGGAAAAAAACTCAAGCACTGTATGCAAACAATGCACAAGTTGTCGACATCTCACCAGAGACAAGCACCGTTCAACATCATTGCTTATATGCTTAAGACCGGCTTTTGCCACTGCCACGATATGAAAAGTATATGTAAGCTTCTTCTCCAAGTGATTCAATAACTAGAAAACTAAAAGTAAAAATGATATGGAGTTTCCTAACTAATTTCTGCCACTTTTTTCTGTAGTGGAATTTTCTGCAAGATTAATCTTTCTTCCTCCTCGTGCACAACTCTCCGAGTAGCTTCAGAAACCCGACCATCCTCTTTTGCCCCAGAGAATAATTGTTCTTCCTCTTCCTAAACCAAATGAGACCAGGTGGTTTATTCAGTACTCCACATCCAAATTCAAACCGAAAAATTGAAGTTACAGGAAACGCACCCTGAGATTAACACCACTGACTGCAGTGACATCATTGAGCTGTTCAATACTTTGATCCATAGTATTCCCTCCTACTTTTTGTTTCTTACTGCAAGTTGACCCATGCAAAACTATGATTATAATTTCTCGTGAGGGACCAAAAAGAGAAGTGTTTTAAGCTATAAAAGTCCACATACGAGAGAACATTATAATTTCAAATGACTAACATAAAACGAGTGACTTAGAAAGCTGTATATAATTTTCTCGTCCGTGACCTGAGCAGCTCAATTACCTTGGTGGTGGGGGTGAAGAACCTAATGTCTCAAGTGGTTTCTTCTGACCAACAGAGGGCTTTTTGGGTGGCGTCCTAGCATTAATTCCTCCTTGAGAGGTCCCTAATGGACCACGAGAATTCATCTGATGAATACACAAACAATTTGTAAGAAGACAGATTGAATAATTGAAACTTTTCCCATGTACTGTTCATAGTAGAAATTATGAAAAGGAAAAATTAAGAAAAAGTTTAGATTTGTTAAAAGTACGCAATGGCTGTTGAAGTGCCAAAAAAGAATACTTGAAACTGGTTTTTAAATTTTTAGTAGTGAGGAAACTATATATTAATAGTTTTCTTACTGCCGTGTTAGCGTCCAGTTGAGTTGAAATGGAAGGAGAAACAGAGCTCGCATGTGCCATGTTGTTAGGTGTGGATAAAACCATTCTAGAGGACTCCTTATCTAGATCCTCGTTTGAGGTCACCGAAGCTGCATTATTCTGTTCAAAACTTTGATCGCCTGATTCCTGCTTCACATGGGACACTGATGATCCTTGACTAGGTGCAGAGTTAAGAGGCAATGATGAGCTGTTCTGAAAGTGCGATGTAGCACCACCGTGAACCCTATTACTATCATTTACGGAAGTTGGCCTCTCAAACTTGGGCATACTCATCATGTTTGTGGTAGACTGGGGCGGTCCTCCAAGACCAGTTGATCCCATAGTCTGATGATGTGGTACATGTCTCATATGGGAGTCATGAAGGTGCGGTCTCATCGAGGAACCAGGTGCATTGGGGTTTGGACCTGGGTATGAGTGAAAACTACCGGAGCTGGTATATGTAGGAAAAGAGCTTGATGGATGCTGCATCTGGTGCTGTGGATGTTTGGAAAGTCCCTGCACAGGAACTGCTGAAGTTGAGGAAGGCAGTTGGTTAAGGTGGACCGCGCGAGGATCAGACTGAGATTTTTGACTATTGATTTCTGCAATTGAATAGATTTAATCAGGTAATGGTATTGGCTCCTGCATGGAAATAATAAGACTTATCTACGGAGAGTATAATGGGGAAAGATAGAGAGTGCATCAGTGAACAGTTTATACCAGTAGAAGGAGCTTGAATTCCAACTTTTCCCTGGTTATAATTCATCTGAAAACAATGTGCATAAATTACATACAAAGAAGCATTTAACTTGCAATGCAGAACCACTTAGTGCCACCAACAGTAAAATAATTATTATAGCAGCAGTTTTAAATGCTTCAATAGTTTTACACATATCATATTAAACAGACAATTCCAACTGGAATTCCATTCGCAACTTATACCCTAAGTCAGAAGTCTAATTTTATAAACTACACATACATGACACAAAATATGCAAAATGGTAATACCTGCTGTAGTTTACTAACTGCCAACCTGAGCATCTGATCGCCCACAATATCCTTCATATGTCGTGTGAAACCCTCTTTGGGGATTTCGTTTTTCTGCAAAGTGTATCAAAAGGAAATTAATGATAATGCAATAGATTTGGAACAGAGTCATGTAATTTTACAGAGAGACATACTTTAAGTCTAGCATATAAAGTGCGGAGCTGCATTGCTCTATCTTTATCGAGTTGGGCCACTAAAGTCGGAAGCAAAGCAGCAAATGGTACTTGTTTAGGGTTGCGGTTCACAGGGTTAACAGACTGTTCCACTCCCCGAGCCTGTTGACTACTCATCTTTTGCATTTTCAAATATTGAGATTCACTCTCTTGATTATGCGATCTTTCTGATTCATTACCAGTAGGATTCTTTTCAGAAATCTGCAACCCACTTGTTTGGGGAACCTGCGAAGGATTCTCCCAGAGTTGACCTGCTCGATGAAGGTCCTGAGGCTGGTTCTGTTGTAAATGAGACTCATTTGCACGCTTCAAATCATGTTGATGTTGATTGTCTAAAGCCGATCCTTGTTGCTCTTTCATCTGAGTGCTTTCAAGGCTGTGCTGCGTCTGGACATTAATATTAGAATCTCCGACACCATTCTTCCATGTTGCAAACTGCTGGCTTGGTGGATGGTTGTTTCCTATAGAATAGTTCAAGAAAATGAGTGATGACACCATGAAATTATTGGGGAGTAGATGATGCATAAAAATGCATGGTCAGTAGCTACCATACACCCATCCAAAGATCACAATCGAGTTGTGTTCGGATAAAGAGGAAAGGAATCACTTCCAGCACCAGAAACAAAGGACACACACAACCAAAGTCATGATTGCCGCATAACAAGACCAAACCAAAGCACTAAAACAGCACTAGGATCATCAACCATCTACCGTGGCAAACAATTTCCATCCCACAGATCGTTTTAATGACTAAGAAAGTAAATAGACAGCCATTGCCAATGACAAAGATGTATGTCGTTATTAATACATAGCCCTAAATACCTAGTCTGTCACGATCTTATTATTGCTTACGTAACAATGAAACTTCCTCTCATATCAGTAGATTGGCAAGTACAATAGTGTAGCCTATAACCTATCTGAAAATAACGAGCACAAGTTTGCTAATATGCCAATGATTCCTCAAGAGTTCGACATAGAACCAACAATATACCTGAATCCCTCCACAAATTCAAAATTTCAACATAGAATTCCTCATAAAGGATTCAGACTTAGTTTTTCTACCCTATATTACAGCGAATTTTGTAGAGAACCATACCAGGATTCGTCACAATCGGCAGCGAAGTTGTCATAGAACCTTCAATATCTCGATTCAAAGCGGCTTGAAACGCGTCGACATCAGCTCCCGAATGCATCGATTCATCCTAACCAAAATCAATTCACCGAAATTAAAATCACAACGAAGCTTCGAGCCACCGAGCAGAATTTGTACAGATTCAGGAATGTAAATATGAATGAGATTAGAAACCTAACCTCGTCTTCTTCGAGTAGCTTGAAAATCGAAGGATCCATAGGAAACAAAACTCCAGTTGGGGAAAAGGAAAGGCAAAGAGAGCTATCGGCGAAGAAAATTCACCGAAACAGATTACCGATGAGTCCGAAGCTAAACTTCATGTTGTTTATTGGTTTTGATAAAAACAATGTATGTCGTTCTACTCTATGAACCAAAAACGCCGTGTGGTACGAACCTTATGTCATTGTTAAATTTGGCTTCAGAACTGTATGCCGTTATGGATGAGACAAAACACTGTCGTTTTCTATGGTGCGGATTGAGACACTAACGTTTCACCGAACCGAAATAAAAGGAACCGAATCGGAACCGACAAAATAATTGAATGATTCCAAAATTTGAGAATCGTAAAAATTAGAACCAAACCGAAAACTGAACTAAAAACCGATACAATTATATACTAAAAAATAATTATTTATATAGAATTTAATAATCTAAATATCCAAAATTAGAATTTTATATTTAAGTTTATTAATTAATTTGAAACAAAATTACTAAAAGTTTAAGATTTTATAATAAATTTATAGTTTTTAATGAATTTTTTAAGAAAATTTATAAAACTAAATAGAATATCTGAATTGGAACCGAACAGATACCAAATCAAATTTTAATAAGTATCTATTAGATCTATTTTTTAGGAACCGAAAGAACTAGATCGAATTAAAACCAAACCGATATTTAATAAGTACCAATTGGTTTCATTATTTGAAAATCGAATAAAACCGACTAAAAAACCGAATGAAACCAAAGAGAACCGAAGAACCGAATGCCCAGATAATGTAAAAGCCAAACCAATGTATGTCGTTTTATGGAAATAAGTCTTTTTTCTTGCTTTTAAAAGCCAAAACGTAGTTTCTGACGAACTGTATGTCATTGTTAGATTTGGCTTAAGAACTGTATGCCATTGTTTTGTGTGAGACAAAACGCTGTCGTTTCTCTAGTGCGGAGTGAGATACATTAGACTGTAGAAGCTGCAGCCATTAACGAAACATCGGAGGTTAGAGAATGAATATCTTTAAATTGAGCAAACGTTACTTCTCCGATCATCGTTCTCTTTCCGGAATCAAAACTTCCCTCGTGGAGAATGTTTTCACCAATCGGAAACCTATCATCGGACGATCGTTTCACGAGCTGCATAAGGCTGGGAGGAATTTGATACTTCCTCGTGTGTTCGGAGTGTCGCGAAATTTATCGACGAATGCTTCTTCTTCTTCTTCTTCGAAACAACCTGCGCTTCTTCGATGGTATTTGAGAAAGCTTGAATCAAACCCTTTCACAACCAAAAGCATCACTACTTCCGTCATTTATATGGCCGCCGATCTAACTTCTCAGGTGAGATTTTCTTTCTTTAGCTCTCTGTTATCTATATTTTTGTTTGCAGTTTTTGAGGAATTAGGTACCTTTTTTCTTTAGGAAGAAAGAAAAGACCAATCTCTCATTGTTTCATACATAGACAATTTCACGTTGGTGTAATATGTTCTTATTTGGAATTAGATTATGGTCTCCTAATTTAGTGGAAACAGTTATATAAATAGCTTTAGAGATGGCACTGAATTCATTTATTTTTATTGGTTTGGTTGGTGTTTAGCTTCTTAGTTGTTTTACTCCTTTGTTTGATATAGTATGTGTTCTTCAACTGTTGTTCTTTGATATGTTACACTCTAGTTATATCGTTTTATTGAATACCAATCATCTATTTGGTAGCTTGGATTAGTGACAATGCCGATCGAGAGTAATCCGTATGTTATCTATTGTGAAATTTGAAGTCATTCTGTACTGAATACTGGATGAATGTAGTATCAATCAGTTTGGTCTCTCAGAAAACTCACATTCCAGTCTGGTAAATCTCTTTTGAATACTTATTTGTAAGGCACGAAGGTTTTAGTGGTGTGTCTTTGTGAACTCTTTTTTTGTTCTTGTAATCTATGAATTTCACATTCCAGTGAAAAGGAAACTATAGAGTATGACTCTCTTGCTTTTGATTTGTGCTGACTCTGTAAATTCTTCAACAGATGATCACAATGCCACCATCTGGTTCTTTTGACCTTATAAGAACAGCTAGAATGGCTAGCTTTGGATTGATATTTCTCGGGCCATCACAGCATCTTTGGTTCAGTTATCTTTCTAGAATATTGCCGAAGCGAGATGTGTTGACAACCTTTAAGAAAATAATGATGGGACAGGTTCTTTTTGGTCCTTGTTGCAACACAGTCTTTTATTCCTATAATGCTGCTTTACAAGGTACATTACATAATCAAGCTAGTGGGATAAATTCTTTGTTTCAATTATGGTACTCATCATGTTGTGGGTCCAAATCAAGGTGAAAATTCTGAGGAAATTAAGGCAAGATTGAAGCGTGATCTTCTACCAACATTGAAGAATGGACTTATCTATTGGCCGGTTTGTGATTTTGTTACATTCAAGTATGTGCCAGTTCATCTACAGGTAAACCGAATATCGCTGTTATTACTGTGTATCCATTGGCTAGTTTGGAATGAGTTTTTGAAGTTTTTTAACTTCAACACATAATCTTTTGTTTGCAGCCACTGATGAATAGCTCGTGTGCATATATATGGACGATATACTTGACTTACATGGCAAACCAGACGAAAGCTGACAACTAAACAATCGATAATGACTAGTATGACTGTTCTTGTCCACACGCAATTACTATTTCTTTATTCCTTTTTAGTATAAGTAGATTTGTTCTTTTGGCCTCTATGATTCAGCCAAAGTTTTGCTTATATACATGGATACAAGAAATCTATTAATTTTAACTCCAATTATTCCATTTCTTTTACGTTAAATATAATTTTATTTGCCTCAATAATTTAGGTAACAATTGGTGTTCCTCAGAGATATAATTTACAGCACAAGAGTTTTGATACCTGTTGGTTTTCCTTACTAGTAAATTTAAAGCTAATTTATTCCTCTATTTCTTTACTGCTCTTTCATTTCTGCTGGTACCCAAAAAAAAGAAGCACGAAAACAACAATGGTGACGTCAGGTTATAACACCAATGTTCTTCTACTCTCTTTCGATCTTTCATGTTTAGGGATTCATTCTTTATTTTCTACATATATTTTATTTTATGTACAGTTTGTATTTTTTTTGGAAAATGACAGCAAAGTTAACTTCACGAGTAAATTTGAAAATACATTATTTGTTTTAAGTTAAGAGACATAGCAAAGAAAAGGAATATGTAGATCGAATACAAGTTCCCTAAAAATCTCGATTGTTTTAGAGAGTTGTAATCAATTGAGTATGCTTTTTCCCTGCATTCTACAGTCAAAGAAAAGGTCAACAGAAGAAATACTTTCTTGAGTCATGAAGTATTCCAGCGAAAGAGCCCTTGAGGTAATCTTGATAAGGTTTTTCTAGATGATGCGGTAATGAGATTTTTTCTCTCATCCAGTATGCTAATACATATAAATATTTTTCAACAAGAAATTGGGAAAGCTCGTGACGAAACCATTTATGGACGTTATATGCAGCAGAAGTATTGTCAACAATATGTGAACGACCGAGCAATTGATGTTCTCCAACTTGGGAAAGAGTATCACAAGTTCATAACACTTCAAAAAAAAAGAGAAGTGGTGGGATCATGTTCTCGACTCTATTTGATGATTTAATTATGTAAATCCGTTTGAAAGATTAAATTTTTGTTGTTGCTGTTCTTGACTAAATTTTTGTTGTTATTGACTGGGTGTAGAAAGTGATATGATAGGTAAGTATGAAAAATATGAGGAAGAGAAAGTCTGATTTGGGAGACGGTTCATATGATTTTGTAACAAAAGCTTTGTTAATTGTGACCAAAAAATTTTAATTAAAATTTTAGTCAACATGATTATGACCAAAAATCTATCAATTCTTGACAAATTAAATATTTGGTCATTAAATAATCAAAATATTTTGACCAATTGATATATTATCAAAATATTTTGACCATTTTTTGATGATAATATATACACTACAAGAAAACAACTCAACATTGACCATGATTATAATCGTAAATTGGTACAGAAACAGTTGTTTTGATTAATTTTTTATCAAAATTGAACGGTCAAAAATTGTTGGTTGAAAATTTATATTGGTAAAAAATTATTTAAAAAACTATTTTTTGACTAATTTATAATTATACTCATTGTCAAATTTGAGTTGTTTCTAGTAGTAGTGATAATACAATCCGGCTCAATAAAAATGTTCATGTGGTGGTTTGTAAGTAGAGAAAGAATTTTGGTTTGTTGAATTATTTTGTAATTTTGAGAAAAGTTCGGAGTCTTCTAGATGTTTTATTGTAAGTAAATTTTTAGGCTTTCATAAGTAGAATAAAAGATGAATATTAGTTTTTTTTGTCGACAAAAAAATACAGGTTCTTATTCTATATAATGTTTTTCAAATTTATAGTTAAACCCTTAGTGTTTTGGAAAAGATAAAAAAAAGAACCTTAGACCATCACCATCAGTGAGGTTCTTAATTTGAGGTTCTAAGATTATAAAATATTATT